>JAJGRW010004931.1:0-298183 GCA_025461045.1 Carex parvula
CATACACAAACTATTTGTATTACATTTATTTTGTACTCTGTTTCATGCGGAAAAATGAGTTGCTCTATAATTTTGATATTACAGATACACACGGGGATTCGTGATGGACCTATTTGGTTCTGTCATGTTTGCTGATGCTAGTGGTAATACCATCCCGATGATGTATCTAGAGCTGCTGCGAGACCTTCAGCCGTCGAGCGGCAGGTTCAACTTGGGTGGGGCTGTCCTAGCACATCTCTACTCCAACTTGTGCCACGGTTGCAAGGTCAGTATGCTATTTATGTCTTATTTTAATTACCTACCTTGTCATGCACTTGTTGTCTTATTTTAATTATTTAACTTGTCACTGACGGCTGGTATTCTTCAAAAATATAGCGGAAAACTAAGCAAATCTACGGGCCAATGCTTCTTCTGCAGCATTGGTCGTGGTCACGGCTACCGGTGGGGTTACCTCAGCCGAACGAGGATCCATGGGGAGAGCCCGAAAGTGGAAATCGACTGGCATTCGGCATGAAATGGTACGGACATCATGAGTACAAGGACAACCCTCACGGAAAGACAGCAGGTATCAGGACGGTCCGATCTCAGATTCAGAGTCTGGGTGAGACGCAGGTGCGCTGGACTCCGTACCATGAACTATACACTGAGGGGAGGCTGCCGCAGATTGTAGCGGATGATCAGGAGATGTGGCTCTACAGGGGACCGCTGGTGTGCTTCTGGATAGTGGAGCACCACTATCCAGACCGGGTGCTCCGTCAGTTTCATTTTCCTCCACTCATCCCCGCAGATCCAGACGTCCCGAGATCTGTGATCATGAGGCTACACGGGTAAGTTGTGTTCTTTTTAGCATTTTTGTACTTAACATTAGTTTTTGTCTTTAAATTGCAACTAACATACGAATTACAGGATAACACACGGTAATCACTGGGATAGAGATTGGAGTGTGCATCACTCGGAGTACTACAGCAAGGCGGGCAATATGAGTGCCAACTTATGGCAGATGCCGGAGATTGATACGATGCAGTTCCAGGGAGATCCCCTATTGAGATATCAGGCTTGGTACCTGCGGGTCGGCATGGCTTCGGTGTATATAGAGGGAGATTACGGCGAGTTTCTTCGCTCACAGATATTCGAAGACGATGGTTATACCCCTACTGGCCGGAAAGGTGCTCGCCAGGTAATGCATCTAAAACAACATATTTTTATGCGTTATGAACATTTTATCATAACCTTTATTTTTTCTAACGTTTTTTTTATAGCTGCTGGTAGCGCTTAAAGGTGCCGGGCGTTCAATCGTTTGTCTTGGAAAACGTGGCTACAGAGCGGTCGGGCACGCGATGTTGAACTTGGTTGCCCCATGCATTGCGGACGCCGGCCAGGAGGCAAAGCTGGTCACCATGTTACGAGACGCCGGAGAGAATATTGATTGGCGCGCAGTACAGCCGGACGAGCCTGACGCGCCACCTGTTATGACCAGTGAGATGCCACCGGAGCCATCAGAGCAGCCAGAGTGGGATTATCATCGTTGGGTACTGCACATGGCCGGTTGGCACGCCTACCGTGACGAGCACGGTCGTCCAGTTCTTCCCCCAGTATGTGATTCTTTATTTTATTTATTCTTTTACTGTAAGTAAAGATAGTTAAAATTTACTAAATTTTTGGTATCCTTGCAGGGTCCTGCATACATGCCGACACAGCCTGAGCATCATGAGTCTTCAGAGATCCAGTCTGTGCAGGATGACAGGATGAGTTTTAGCCTTGCAGACTTTACTCCAGCTGATCAGTGGGATACAGCCGCCTCCCCGCCACCGCGTCAGCCGTATTCAGAGATGGCTCACGATTGGGAGGCCTCTGGTAGCCGGACTCAGGCTGATTATGACTCACAGTTTGTGGGATCCATATTCCATACTCCCACGCCACCGCCAGCTACCCATGTGGCCTCGGATCCATGGGATACAGCACTTACGATGAGCAGCAGGACAGCCTCGAGGATCATATTACACCAGCTCGCGCTGCGCAGGCAGGACAGCCTCAGTGGGAGGATTGGCATGAGCGCATATTCAGTAGAGAGAACAGGGGTATACCACCTCACCGATTCTCTCCTTCGCAGTACGATGGATAGAGGGTATATTTTATTATGTTTTAGTTTAGTTGTGCTATGTTATGTTTTATTATATTTTATTATATTTTATTTTAGTTGTGCTATGTTATGTTTTATGATGGTAGTGTAGTGTAGTGTAGTGTAGTTTAGTTTGGTAGTTTTAGTTTAGTTGTGCTATGTTATATTTTATTATGTTTTACTTTAGTTTTGTAGTTTGTTCTTTTAGTGTAGTGTAGTTTCTATTTCGTTTTATTATGTTGTATTTTTTTAGTGTAGTTTATTTTAGTTTCGTTATGTTTCATACAACAAAAAGAAATAACATTCAAAAATGATCATACAACATCCAGAAATAACATCCAAAATATAAAATACAAACTTAATATCTGCTTCAAACGATCATACAACATACTATTTCGTCTTACCGGTCTTGAACGTACATGGAACAAAATCATCGTCCGAGGTTGACGATGACGGCTCGGTAACAACAGACGACGTGCTAGCCTTAGTCTTAGCCTTACTCTTCGTCTTAGGCGTCTGTACATCATCTTTTTTTTTTCCCAATCCATAGCCGTAGGGGTTTTCTACAAAATCATCATCAGATATGTCATTTCGTTTAAAATCATCAGCAGATCCTTGCACACATTTCCTAGACCAAATTGGACAGTCCTTTCTCTTCCTTCCGCAGCCCCAATTGCATTTCTTTTCCTCGCCCTTTCCTCGATTGTTACTGTCCATCCTCCTCGTCTACAAAGTAAAATACATACAATAAAGTTCATACAAATAAAGTTCATACAAACCTCAAAGTAATAAAATAAATCCCCAACTGCAACATAATAAAATACATACAAATAAAGTTCATACAAACCTCAAAGTAAAAATTCTTCACAAAATAAAGTTAATTCCTACGACTCCTTCTAAAAGGAAGGCCCCTGAGCCAACCAGTTCCCCATGATGATGTGCTCCTTCTATCTTGTTGCACTGTTTCGTCTTGCCGGTTCGCTGTACCGGACGGTCCTGCTTGCGCTTCGTTAGCTGTACCAGATGTGCTCGTCCTTCCTATTTGAGATGTGCTCCTTCTAGCTGGTTGCACTCCTTCTTCTCGCTGGTGTGCTGTATCGGATGGCCTTGCGCCAGATGTGCTCCTCCTACCTGCTTGAGTTGTGCTCCTTCTTCGCTGGGTAGTACCTGAAGGCCCTTGCATTCCAACCGCCTCCATTCCAGCCAGTACTTCTCCCATTGCCTCCCTAAACATCATAGTTGCATTTTCACGGTCTGCTGTACGGCTTCTGGCTGTGCTTCGCCGCGGCCCTTGCGATCCACTCGCCTTTGCCATAACTCGCTCATTCTCTACTACATTTGCTGCGTTATGAGCCTCTGCAGCCCAAATATGTTAGTTAGTAAGCTATTCAACGCTGGAACCGAAAATAATTATGAATGAATGTGACATACCTCGCCTCTGCCTGTCAGAAGTGGAACGGCGAGGACAGTTCCCCCGTCGCCTACCTTGCATTTCATCCATGGTCATATCTTGACGGATGTGTTTTCTCCTACCACGCTGTATCCAATCTTTGTTTGGCTCAATTTTAGGGGTAGTGGTCATAGGCCAATCTTCAGGATTGCCATAAGGAACAAACAGTGCATTCCAAGTACTCAGAAGGTAGTCCACCCTATACCAGTGGGCAACAAATAGGCTGGGTGACCAGTTTCTATTACGACAAACCGCTAACACATGAGCGCACGGAATCCCAGTTAATTGGATACCTCTGCATGTACATTCCACTTTTCTCTCTGGCCCGACTGTCACGATATACTGGAACCTTCTATGAATAATTGACATAGATCCATCCTGCATTTGGACCACTGGAACATATTCATTTGGGCCCGTGACTTGGTAATTACCTTCGCCGTGCGAGTATGGGATGACATCCATTTTTGTAGCTTTCTCCCACCGTTTGGCGAGCTTAACATGTACCCGTTTGGAAAAAGGCTGTTCTGCATTGCTTTGCTCCGTCGCTGCCTCTCGCCGTTGAACAAACCACCTGTTGCACTTGGCGAATGTCTCCTCTACAAGTGCAGCCACGGGCAACATTCGGCTATCCTTGAAGACAGCGTTCAGGGACTCAGAGCCGTTTGTTGTCATGATACCAAATCGGTACCCTCCATCACAGGTCTGGAAATTTTTTTCAAAATTTGACGGCTCCATGACATCATCAGGACGTACTTTGCCCACTCTCCTCAGAAAAGCATTACACGTCGGATTTTGCTGCAATAGAACAAAGCAAAATTAGACAAAATGCATCTAAAAGAAACAAAAATGATATAAATTAGACAATATTAGACATACCGAGCAAAAATCTTCGAACATCTCTTTCAGCCTTCTTGGCTTCTTCTTCCTGGCTCCTTGTTTGAACCTAGTTCCGTACCATTTGTCCTTCCCACACGCCTGGACCAGGTTATCTGCAACATGTTGGATACAATACCTGTGCACAAAATTATCCCTATCCCATCCGTATTCAGGTTTCAATGCAGCTTTGATACCCTTGTGTTGGTCCGATATAACACATACGAATCTATTCACACCAATCACATTAATCCTAAGCCAGTGTAAGAAAAAATCCCCAGTTCTCTTCATTCTCCGTATGTACAATTGCAAATGCTAGAGGCAGCAATTGGTTATCGGCATCATAGGCGCAAGCCATCAAAAGTCTGCCCTCATACCGCCCAGAAAGGAAGGCTGCATCTATACTGATCACCGGCCTTAAGTAATCAAATGCGGTAATGCATGGTCCGTAAGCCCATGCCACGGCCCTGAATTGCTGAACACCTTCTTTGACCAGTCCTGTATTTTTATCGATGCTCGGACTTGTCAGAAATTGGTATTTTGAGCCGGGATTCGTGTAACATATCCCGTTAAGCAATAGTTTCATAAAATTGTACGACTCTTCCCAACTCCCAAACTGCCGGGCAACTGCAAGCTCACGACCTCTCCAAAGTTTGTTGTACTTCGGGGTTATACTGCCAAACCTAACCCTCACGCAGTGTGCCACACTCCGGATGCTCATAGTGGGGTCTTCCTTAATGCCGCTCTCGATGAGGTCTGCGATAATTGATGCCGTGAGTTGTGCATGGTCCGACCTTTCAAACTCAGATTCGCATGTGTGAGGCGTGTCTTGCTCAGTTATCATCCATGTATCTCCGGCATTTGTTGCTCTTGCCTTCAGTTTGAAACGACAACCCGTAGTGCTGCATCTAATTTCCAGCCGGGATGTGTCACTTCTCTTCGTATACGTCTCCTTGTTCTTGTCAACATGGTACTCTCTGATCTTTTTCGTCAGTTGCTTTTTACTTACGAAGTATTGGCCTTTTGCGAGCTCACTCCTGTACTCAACCCGACGACCATAGTAAGAAATATCTGCTTCTCGGAAAGCAGATGTGTCATTGAAGTTTACAAAAGGGTGAGTCTCAGAGCGGCCACCCAACGGCATATTCTCTCTATTCTGCCTCACAGTGGGCTGTGTGTATTCTTCTTCTTCATCTTCTTCATCTTCTTCATCTCCTTCATCATTAATGTCACATTCTTCTTCCCCCAATTCATCCCCAGTTTGCAGATTCTCCTCCGGTATCTCGTTTATAAATTCAAATTCTGACTCGTTTGGATCTTCCTGTACTGGTGGCGGTCTGGGGTGAGGATTTGGTTCAGGGCCAGGTAAGGATGAAGGACCGTCATACATGGATATAGGTGGGATAAAAGCTGGAGATTGGGGTGAATTATTGTATATTTCTTGTTCCGGTTCTGCTACAGGCATTACGATAAAAGGAGTGTGTGGTTCATTATCTTCTTGATAATGTTGGGCAGCCGAATTTTGGCCTGAACTTCCGGCCCCTGACTCTTCGCGAATTCTGCGTGCAAAAACTTCCAATAATGATTCGCCAGACCTCAAAACCTGCGCTATTAGACCTCTCAATGCCCCGTTATCTCCCAGTGTGATTTTGACATACTTTCCTGCGTGGACCATTCGGGCCTGAATTTGTAATTGGCAACGATTCCTATTGTAGCCGCTCGCTTCATAATAAGCGATTGCAACTGCTCAAATGAGAAATTTTCATCAACCCAAAACGTATTTGCTGCAAGCTTGGAGTAACGTACTCATTACTGGTCAGTTATGAACTTTCCTCCAAAATGTATTGAAATTGCAATAGACATGGCCAATAAACTACATTCATAAATAACAAATATTTGGTCAGTTTATTGATTTCAATTGTGAACAGTTGTGAATAGTCGTATATGAACAGTAGTGAACAGTAAATACATATGTGAACAGTAAATACGTATGTGAACAGTAAATGTGAACAGTATTGTACAGTAAATACGTATGTATTAACAGTAAATACGTATGTGAACAGTAAATACGTATGTGAACAGTATTGTACAGTATGTGAACAGTAAATACGTATGTGAACAGTATTGTACAGTAAATACGTATGTATTAACAGTAAATACGTATGTAATTAACAGTAAATACGTATGTAAAAAAAATTACCTGACGACTTCTCCGTCTCCTCCTCCTCCTCTCCCTTCAGCTCCCCTCCCTTCCTCTCCCTCTTCCTCTTCCTTCCTCTCCCTCTTCCTTCCTGACTTCTCACTCTTTTTTTTTTCACTTCTTCTCTCTCCACGCAGCAGTTATATAAGTTTTCAAAAAAAAAAACAGAGATTCGGAACGCTAGGATTCCTAGCGTTCCGAATTAAAAATTCCAAACGCTAGATTTCCTAGCGTTCTGAATTAAAAATTCGGAACGCTAGGAATATCAGCGTTCCGAATTAAAATGCTAGGAAATCTAGCGGTTTGGGTAAAAATAAAAATATTTTAAAAACCTGGTTATTTTTATTAAAATATATTTTTTTTTGGGTAAAAATAAAAATCACGGCATATTTACATATAGAGATTTACATGTAACATAATTAATCAAACAACATATATACATACAAATTTAACAAACAACAGACATGCATTGTCATAAAATTAAATTTGCTTGTTATTGAATTGATGGACAAAAACAAAGAGGAGGACAGTCATTCTCAAATTTGAGCAACTAAATACTGATCTAAACCCTTTTCGTAGTTGGCCTTCATGGTTGTTTAACCCTTTTAATTTGCAAATGGGCTAAACAACCTCAAAGACCAAATAGAAAGAAGGACATAACTCAACTATTTAAGTACTCTTGCAGAATGACATGTCATTCACTTCTTCCATGACGATCAATTCATATATCATGATATATGATGTGTTTCTGGGTGTAAAACAATCAACCAATACACAAACATAATGAGATAAATCTCCCTACCACAGTAAGAGAGTTTAAGAGAGAAATAAAGAGGTGGGTGTTGGTACTTTTTGGTTGTGAGCTGATCTTCCTCGTGAGGAGACATGGATCAGTCACCAATAGAGACTTCTTGTTTCACCCTCAACGCGTACTTATCGGTTATCAAGGAAGTTTATTAATTGTGAAAAACACTTTATCTTCTAACAGCTGCAAACACCGTTAATTACTTTGAAAGAGTATGTCTCAAGCATCTCAACATTCCGGGATTTGGGCCTCTCAGATATATCTAATGCAGAAGATATAACGCAATTGCCATTAAGATAATCCTAAACGGTCAGAGATAAATCTTAATAAAATTTAAACTCTAAAATTTAGAATATTTTTAATCAAGAGAAAAGGTATTTTTGTAAGTTTATATTATAGTATCTGAAAAGAAATAATTTCTGTTAAATGTATGGATCTGAAGATCAAAGATTGCAATCAATTTTTTTAATAAAAGATACTTAATTTGTTCTATTATAAATATTATATGTCTTCCTTTAAAAATTAACTGATAATATTTTGAATGTACGTAAGTATAGGATGTATATAATAAAAATTTAGATTTGCGTTAAAATTACTTATCGTTCCAACATATGAACGGAGAAAATTACTTATCCTATTGGCGCAAACCACACGCCGACACGGGACAGCATAGTCGTGCGGAGATTGTCCAAACAAAGCTTGCAGAACTCAAAAGAGCGTCGTCTCCATCTGACCCTCTGTGCTTCAAGTGCGGTGACCGGGGACACTTAGCGGCGCAGTGTTACAACGCGACACTGTGCTTTCTTTGCAATTCATGGCCACCGATCCTCTCAGTGTCGTGCAATCACCTCTCTCGAGCTCTCCAACTCTGGTCCACTACTCTCAGAAATTCCAATCGGTAATTTTTCAGAGATTCCAATCCATACTCCACAACTCCTTGATACTGGTTACGAGTCACGCCATCATTTCATACCCACTGGATCTGAGGTATCAACTATGCCTTCACTCAAGAGGATGGAGACAGAGTTAGCAGAATTGAAACACGAAATGGTATTGATGCAAAAGAAACGATCTGAACTGGAGATGGCCATGGCAGGTATGAATGCTCACATTCATCCAAGTCAATCCAATTTGGAAGTGCATGAGGTTGCTAACACAGCATAACAGAGCAGTGTGATACAGATTGAGGATGAGAACATAAAGGAGGTGCATGCAACAGCAATTGCACAGAAGGCAATTATAAGTCCTAAGAAAATTTCAGATCGTGACATAAATGAAGTTGGAGGGGGATTCAAAGGGGTTGCATCAGTAAAGGTAAAAATGGTGGAGATACAACAAACAAAAGAGGGTATTGAAGCTGCAAGGAAGAAAACAGCTAGTGTACCGAATGATGAAGGGGACTTAGAAGGGGTTGACCAAGTAAAGATGCAGCTGATGGAGGAGATACAAGCAACAAAAACTGGTTTACATGCGCATCAAGGGGTTGCCGAGGAGGCCAGGATATATCCTGAGTGGTCCTTTTTTACTCTTCAAGGAAGACGAAAAGGTGGTTATTTGCGTCCATGGAAGAATAAGAGCCTGAGGGTGCTAGGACTATCTGTGCCAAAGAAAGAAAATCTTACACATGAAACTGAAAATGAAGCGATCTAAGGAGGTAGTTTGCGTCTGAGGAAGAGTGGGGGACGAAGGGTGAGAAGATTATTTGCATAGTTCAGCGGATTCAGAGATGATGAGGTTATCCAAGTATAGAGTGTTAGAAAATTGGTTGTTACAATTACTGATTTTACACTTTGTTTTATTTCTCTTAATAATGGTTTAGAGTTTACTGGTACAGAGGTATACCAGTTGTAATAAGTGTTAGAGTTTTTTTACTTCATTTTTGTAAATTTAACAGTTTCGAAATGAAACGGGCTTTGCAGCCTTTTTATCAAAAAAAAAAAAAACTAAACTATATTGTTTTATTTTAATTACTATATCTTCAATATTATTTTTTCAAAACTATATCCAAAAAATAATTCCTAATAAAAATAAAACATTTACCTCTATTAATGAAAAATAGTGAGCGAATTGCAAATATCAAGACCAAAGAATCATAATATATAGTTCGCCATATTGCACCAATAGTTTCCAAAATCGATCGAATTAGAACTATCTTCGTGCTTCATGTCATGGAAGTGATGTATTATAGAGATTCCCTTGTGTAAGTCATCCTCAATTGCGTAATTCCCAAGCTCATTCTAAAGCTTTCATTTTTGCTATTTTTAAAATTGAAATGTAATAGAGAAAAAAAAAAGTAATGAAACAATAAAATTAATAAAAATGATAACGAAATTCAGAATTCGGTGATTGGCATATTTTACTTTATTTTAGAAGGTCAATAGACTTAATTACTTTTATTTTAAGGTCAATAGACATATTACTTTCGTTTTTAAGTTCAGTAGACCTCTTTACTTTGTCATATGCAGCAATTCACGTCCTCCCCTGTGCCATAATAGAGAATCTTTTACAATTACTAGGTCAGGACCGTTCTTTTTTAACTTGGCGCGAATCTCAAAGCCCAATAATACTGCCCCTGCGCTAGCCTGAATCTCAAAACATGCAGCTGAGAGTTAATCTCAAACCGTTTAACGAAGGGAATCTTTTACTGTAATGGAGAGAATACTTGTCCCAATATTGGTCCAATCTGTTAGATATGGGTCCCATGAGTTAGTGTGTACAATGTAAAAGACCAACAAATAGAGTGGAAAAAATGACACGGCGGAGCTGGCTCTGTCACGGAATGGCACAGCACGCGTGTCAGTTACGTGTCGTGACCATTTGCATGACATGTTCATTTTTTGAAAGTTTGGCACGGTACGACAGGCACGTGAAAGATTTAGTCACGGCATGGTACGACACGTAGTTACACGAGTCACTTGTAATTAGGATCATTAGATATTGATTTAATGGTGAATCTTGAATAAACTAACCTAAATTATGATTAAATGGTCACGCGAGTCACGTATGGTCACGGCACATTTAGGCACGGCGTGACTCACGTGACGTACGTGACCATTCGCGTGCCGTGACCACCCCTTGACATTTTAGTCAGGGCACGACACGGCACGTGAAAAATTAACTTGATCACGGCACAGCATGGCACGAGACCAAAGTCACAGCGTGCTAGTCACGGAACGGCATAAAACGGCACGTTTTTTCAAATCTACTAAGAGATGATTCAAAAGGACAGATTGTGAAAGATAGTGGTCCATAATATAGATATTGAGGGTAGATGGGTACGTATATAGATGTAAACTTCACGACAAGGACAGAGATTGCTCATCAGAAATGTCTTTTTGATGGTACCAGCCTACTAGGTGCTGTCTAGGAAATATCAGCAACAATATAAGTGTTAGGCGATCTCTCTACATCTAGTATTTAATGCATGTTGACTCCAAGTCCTCTTTGATCTTCTAGTACGATCCATTCGGCTTTTTGAATGGTGATACGCAGAAGTATCATGATCAATCCAGGGATGAGGGATGCGATCAATACAGAATTTAGATCCAGTCAAGTACCTGCAAGCAATGGCGAATCCATTCACATTATATGGAGGTCAACTGACTTTTTTTTTTAATTTTAATGGTTATACGTAAAAATTAGAGTAAAATCTTATGTGTAAAGTAAAATTGACTCAATTTGCATTACGAAATTTTTTTCTGTAATTGACTCATATATATTTATGTTTGATCTCCAAAACTTAAATGTCTGACTCCACACCTCTGCCTGCAAGAAGATATACAAATTGTTTCTTTTAATTTGGTATGAATTTCAAAGACTCGTGTACATCTAAGATAGATCTGAAACAAAAATTGCTCGGCTGAGATTCTCTCATGTACGTGTTGTACTTGAGGGGATACTCACCAAGACATTGTAGTTAAAGGAGAAGTAAAAATAGAGAAATTTATTTGATTAGACAGAGAGAAAATGAGAATTAAAGACATGCAAGTTGAAAAGGCGTGAAAAATAACCATATAATATCGGTTCCAAACATCAAACGATAGAAGATATGTTTTCTTACATCGATTGCAACTCCAGAACTGATAGAATAAGTTTCAATTACTGTAACACTATGCAAAATACGTAAATGGAATTAATGATTGGAGGTATACGAAATACATGAATTTGTTTTCTATCAAAAAAGTAACAATTAAGGAACAAATATTAATTTTCTGAATAGATTAACAAGACAATCAAGTAATTTGAGATTAATTACCATAAACAAATCATTTGAAAGTCTAATTAATCGAAATAAATATATATATATATGGTGTTAATTAAAGTTTTAAATATTTTAAAAAAATTATATCATCTGATAACTGAGAATGAAATAGATTGCAAAGATACATGAATCAATTTAATTGGAATAGTATACAATAATTAATTTATTAAGTGGAGAAATAGTTACATGTGGGACTATTCTATAAATTTTGGAAACTTGAAGGTTGAAATTGAAAATATCTCTTGCGTGGCAAAGCCACTTTGCTCCAGTAGCTACAAAGTCAATTAGAGAGCTGCTCGTTCTCCAATCAATTAATTGCTATATTTTTATCTTCTCCAATAGGTTTAGTCGGTCTTTGAACACTACTCTCTCTTCCGTCTTTTCTCTTTGCTGTTGCGCAAGGAAATTGAAAGAAGCTTCTCTTTGGTTGACCAAGTACTTATATGAATTGAGAGTGAAGTGATGTGTGTGGTTACTCTCTCTATTAGCGCACCTACCACTACTTGTGGGGTATTTCCTTGCCCTTCTATGTTATGTTTACATCTTAATTGATCAAGGGTTTTGGGAAAATTGGTTAAATGGATTTGATGTGTACAAACTAAATTTTGTGATGAGTTAATTAAAAAGTTGTTTAATAATAATCTAATTGGAATCATAATGTTATACAAGTAACTGCTGTAGGCAGATAATATGGGAGGATGGAAAGAGCAAAAGGAAAGGCGAAACAGCAGGCGACTCCTTGGCGATCTGGGGTAGCAACTACTACCGTATGGGAAGCAGGTGAATCCTCCCGACAAGGTGCAACAGGAAGACCACAGAGGACCACCAACCACACGGTCCGAGCAGAAGAAGGAGTTAATGGAGGATGGCAGACTGTGATGAACAGAAAATTGAAGAGAGCAGCTGAAGTGACAAAACCTCAAGCGAATAGACATTTCCCCTCTACAGCATTAAAGACGGCGTATGAAAGAGCCTTTAAGGAACGAAAATGTTTCTGTTACCTAGCAACAGGACATATCAAAGCACAGTGCAGAGACCTAGTGAGATGTTTTAAATGCCTTAAATATGGGCATACAGCGGGTAGTTGTGTGCAAACTATAAAGAAACCGGCCTACCAGTTACCCAAAACACAGCCACCTCTCAAACCAAACACACAACACCGTTCATACGCGGCAACCTTAAGAGCAAACTACACAGAGACAAAGATAAGCATGGCAGAGGAATTTCTCGATGAGCGGCCGGAAGAGGATGTATACCTTCCGCCTTTCGTCGACTTGCACCCCGATAACACATTCCTGGAAGGTGCAGCGTGGGTACGAGTGCTTGAAGGACGTGCGTTAGACGAAGAGTCAGTATTCCAATTGAAAACGACTCTAGCAGCTAGGGTGGGAGGTACTCACGGGCAGTATAGAATATATCAAACAGCTCCCGAAAAATACATGCTCATATGTGAATCTGAACAAGTTCTAACCAATGTCATTGGGAGGGGACCTTATGATATACGTCCACATAGAGCTGTCATTGGGTTTGACAAATGGAAAACCACTGATGGCATGGCATTTCAGCCACCGGGGTATGAGGCTTGGGTAAAAATCCTTGGGATGACCTTACACATGTGGAATGATCATACCATAGAGCTGGTTACGACCAAGTTGGGGGTCATCAAACAAACCCTGCCATATGGTCAAGAGGCGGCACAGATGGAGAGCATAACATTGTTCCTCTCAACTAAACACCCCAACAAAATACCGAAGTATCTCACACTCCGACAGGAACACTACACAAAAAGGGTGAGAGTCATTTTACTAACTTGGCGGTTTGCACAGCCGGGTTTCTTCCCTCCACCGGATGAGCCACAAAAAGGTATACCATACAATACAGAGTTTTACCAGAACCGCAGGTCTCCTCCTGACTCGAGTGGCTCGGGGTCGGATGACAGTAATGGAGATACGGGCACAAAAAGAGGGAGAGTCTCATAGGGCCAAAGAGTGTCGAAGGGTTTCAAAAGACAGGGCAAAATGATATGGGTGATGAAAGGGAAGAAGAAGCCAACTGCAGAACAGATTTGGAGGGTGAAACAGGCACCAGAGGTAAACATGGCCATGGCGATCACACCTGTCACACAAAGGGCAATAGCACCCAACAAGCCACAGAAGATCATGGTAACAATTAATGAGGGAGGTATTCTTCAAATTGGCGTGGGAACACAGATCTGTACTCAAGTACAAATACCAGGCCTCATCAACAGTGTTCTCCCTATGCTAATAAATTTTTTGCAGCAAGTTTACGTTAAAGCAAAAAGAATAGAGAAAAAAGTACATCATAGAGATGGGTTAGCAGCAGGCATTAATAGCACAGCAGAGACGTGGGGAACAGTGATGGACCAAATTATGGACTTGGCGCAACAGGCTGGACCGGTGCAACCTCCTGGGCTGACTGCCGCGATTACTGGGCTTGAGCAGCAAGGCTCGGTGACAAGGCCAGTTGCTGGGCTTACTCAGCTCGTAGGGCCCAAGAAGAATGATACTCGGCCTACTTGGTGTACCGGGCCAAAGGAGAGGGCTATTACTGGGCCGCACTCTATTGTCATTAATGGGCCGAGCGACGGGCTCATTACTGGACTGAAGGACAGTTTGCTTGCCGGGCATAAGAGGCAATTCATTACTAGGTTGCAGACGGAGATGATTGCTGGACTAAGGCCGGCTATTGAAGCTGGACCAAACTCGCAAGGCAGTGAAGAGATACACCCCGATCAAAACACCAGAAGCTCACCGACACAGATAACCACGCAGATGGATGAAGAATATCCCCACGGACCACCGGGCTTTGAGGGAACCCACTTCTTACAAACCGAAACAGCCTTGGCAATGGAAGAAATTAGCACATCAGAACAAGTGAGGAGGAGCAAGCGGTTGCGGGCTAAGGAATCGGGGACCTATATGTCGGCAATAGAAAAGGCCAGCAGGCGGAAGGGCGATCAACAAACAAAACTCAAACCGCTGAGAGGTAAGCGGGGCAAGCCGATGAGACAACCAGACTTTTGCTACTTGGAATCTCTCAACCTGCTGACAGCAGAACATGCCGAACTCATAATTTACATGGCGGGAGTGGAAATTGACAAGGCCATGAGTGACAGGATAGCGCAAATAGTGACAATGGGACAAGGCGACCGGGCTCCAGCAGCCTAAATCGCAAGGTCAAGACTCAAGCAGTTTAGTATTACTTATGTTTAAGAACTTTAATTTCGTTTCTTTCATTCGGTCATTCTCATTGGAGATGTGGCCGAACATAGTGATCAAGTTATGGTTAGATATCTAGATGTAAGCACGGCATATGACCAGTGCAAGAGGTTCAAGTGGGTTAGAAGATGGAGGTTGTATTTTAATTATAACACTGAATATGATCAGTGTAGGTGGGTTGTTAGTCTAGGACAGAGGGATTTTGGAAAAACAGAGGGGTGCCCTGACCTGTCTATGTACCACCTTCCATTAAAAAAATATTTCGATCTCGGTTACATGAGCAAGTTAATAAGTCGGAATGGATTATAGCACAACATACAAATTCATTACATGGAATGTAAGGGGAATAAATGCAAAGGAAAAAAGATTAGCAATCAGAGAAACGATATTATTAGAGAAACCGGATATTATATGCCTACAAGACAACAATTGCGGTGATGACCGACTCAATGGTGAAAGAAGTGTGTGGTTGGAATTTGAAACAGTACAAAACACTTGATGCAGCGGACACTAAAGGAGGCATATTAGTGGCATGGTCAGATTATAAATTTGCATTTCAGGAGGTGGAAATCAGGTCCTATTCACTATCAGTTCGGTTACAAAATAAGGAAGACAAATCTGAGTTCTGGTTTACAGGGGTATATGGACCCTCGGTGAGACTACAGTGAAGAGGATTTTTCACTGAATTAACAGAGATCAAGCCGATTAATAATACACCATGGATTCTCTGTGGCGACTTCAATGTGACACTGTCGGACATGGATAGGAGTAGTCTGAATTCGGATTGGAGAGGGTCCCAAGCTTTTGCAAGAACTGTACTAGATCTGAGATTGCTGAACATTTCCTTGCAAGGTAGGAGGTACACATGGTCAAATGAGCATGAGGATCCGACAATGGCGAAATTAGATAGATTTTTAATCTCCCCGGAATGGAATGCAAAATACCCCAATTCTCAACAACAAGCTTTGCCAAATACTTCATCGGATCACTGTCCCTTAAGATACATGGTCACAACGGGATTCAAAAAGACTAATTTTTTCAGATTCGAAAACTGCTGGTTAAAATTCAAAGAGCTGGATAAAATAGTGAAAGACTCGTGGAAGACGGGTCAGCCGGTTACCACACCGGAAATGCTTCACAACAAGCTCACAACACTACAGAGTGCAATTAAAACATGGGCTTCAACAAAGGTGGGCTCGATCAAGGCTCAAATCGGCATATGTAGAGAATTCATGGGATGGATAGATAGGGTAAAGGAGTCAAGGAAACTCATACAGTTGGAAAAGTTCACACACTGTACGGTCAAAAGAAGATTTACGGACCTAGCTAAGTTAGAAGAAGCGGTATGGGGACAAAGGGCAAAGACAAAATGGGAGATGCATGGGGATCAAAATACTCGATATTTTCACGCGGTAGCTTCCAACTCAAAAAACCGAAATTCCATTCTCCACATTGAATATCAAGGTCAACTCTTCTCTGATAAAAAAACAAAGGCAAAAGCATTTTTCGAATTTTACAAGGAGCTGATGGGAGCAACATCGAATGAGATGCCACAAATTCATTGGCCAAATTTGTATACAGAACATCATGACCTCTTGGATCTAGAAAGACCAATATCAAAACAAGAAGTAGAAGAGGTGATCAAGCGGTGGCCAAATAATAAGAGTCCGGGAACATACGGTTTTACGGGGGAATTTTACAAGAAATATGTGCATATAATGGCGCCCGATATACACAAAATACTTCAGATTGCAACAGCACAGTGCGGGTCCCTTTACCCTCTTAATACCTCACACATAATTCTCATACCGAAAAAAGAAAATGCCACAACCCCACAAGACTACAGACCAATAAGCCTCATTCATAGTGTGCAAAGAATTCTGTCTAAAATCATAGCAAATCGAATACAACCACACATACAAGATTTGGTAGATGGAGCACAAACCGGTTTCATACAAAATAGGCAGATTACCGAAGGATTTATATATGCACAACACATTTTGCATCACGCACACAAAGCAAAAATCCCGATGGCAATTTTTAAGGCGGATGTGCATAAGGCTTTTGACACCATAAGTTGAGAATTTGTATTGGAGGTGCTGCAAAGATTATCTTTCCCAAAAAAGGTTGTAGAATGGATAAAAAATCTGGTACTACAAGGAAGCTCACAGATCATCATCAACGGGCTAGCGGGTAAGAAACTCATACTTAAAAGAGGAGTTAGACAAGGTAGCCCTCTTTCACCATTTTTGTTCATTACTGCGATGGATTTTATCAATCGGTGGTTCAGAAAATAAAGAAAAATGGAGCAATTATATTACCTTACCCGGAAATGAGACCTTGTTTGCTCTATGCGGACGATGTACTATTTTTCCTAAAACTGGAGATACGCCAGATTCAGATGTTAAAGATTGCTTTTTTGGCATTCCAAAATATATCGGGCCTTGCGGTAAACTTTCACAAATCCGAGCTAATAGTTACTGAGTTGGAAGAAGAGATGGCTCAACAATTTGCAACAGTGATGGGGTGTAGACTTGGCTCATTTCCGTTTACATATTTGGGTCTTCCATTATCAAATAAGGGGCTGAAGAGGTCGGCCTATCTACCCCTCATTCAAAAATTCAACAACATATTAACAAGATGGAAAGGAAGATATTTGAGTATCGCGGGAAGGATTATACTGATAAATGCGGTGTTATCGGCCTTGCTGGTATACTATATGCAATGCATCAAGTTGCCCGTATGGACGATCAGAGAGATAGATAGAACACGTAGGCACTTTCTTTGGCAAGGGGCATCGCAACAGACTAAGAAGATCAATTTAGCTAATTGGAGTATAGTGTGCACCCCGAAAAAGTTGGGCGGTCTTGGCATTATGGACCTCCAGAGGTTTAATACGGTGCTACTTTTAAAGTGAAGGTGGCAGTGGCTGTCGCCGGAATCGAGATTGTGGAAATCTATTTTTTAGGAAACAAGTGCAGAACCTTTCCCATAGCCGAAGTCCTACCCATTTGATGTTACACTAAAGGGTTCCGACCAATTCATGAATTTATCTATAGTAAGGAAGCCGGGTAATGGCAATACGATCGCGTTCTGGGACCAGAACTGGGGAAGAGGAATAATAAAATATGAGTTCGCACAGCTATACACATACGCCCGGAATCAGAACCTCACATTGGCGGCAGCGGTCGCGACTCAACTCCAGTTCAGGGGCTCGTTGGCGCATTATGCACAAGAAGAACTCACACTCTTGGAAGCTGCCATGAATGCCACAAGAAGGGAATTAGATGGGGAGATGGACCGGACTATCTGGAGATGGTCATCCACAGGTCAATTTTCAGTCAGAAATGCCTATCTGGCCATTAAAGGAGGACCTCTGGTAAAATCAAAGCTGAATCGGATATGGAAAGTTAGGGTCCCACCGAGAATGAGGGTATTCGCATGGCTTATGACAATGAATAGACTGCTGACATTGGATAATTTGATGAAAAGGGGATGGAACATAGCGAATTGGTGCGTAATGTGCAAAGCAAATAGAGAATCTGCATCTCATTTATTTGGTAAGTGTAACTTCATTGTTCAGCTATATGATCAAGTCATATGATCAAGTCACATGAGCAGTCGGGATAACGGCAACGAGGATAAGGCCGGCAAACGTAGTGAGCACACATTGCGAGCCGAAAGAAAAATCCCTCATCATTATCACACAGTTTGTAGTATGGAGAGAAAGATGCAGCAGGATTTTTACAGACAAAATTAAGGAGATTGATGAATTGAAGATGGAGATAACGGGACAGTGGGCACAATCACAGGCCGAGACAAACACAGCAAGAGATCAAGTACCGGGGTGACTACTGCCACAGCATGAACTTCGGTTCATCAATTGAGTTATATTAAGTTGTAATTTCTGGTTTTTCTTCGATTTTTCTTTACTCTTTTACCTGCTGAACCGTTACTGGTTCATAGCGGGCTTTATTTCTTTCATGGGATACGGATCTTACTTTCTTGTTTTAATGTTTATTTCATTAGGGGGTTCAGGGTAATACGCTCAATACTTTTGAGCATTTTGTGTTTCGGTATTAATACTGGTACAAAACTTTTGTAACGGATTTGGCTTAATCAAATGAGGGCATGACCCTTGTTTTTTCTCAAAAAAAAATGATCCAATTGATTTGTCTAAGGCCTCTATTTTTCGATGTGTTCTTTAACGAAATCTGAACCCGATAGTTGTGGTGGTGTTTTGGTTTTTCTATTGGCTTGGCTTGAGAAGTTTAAATTGTTGGATAGACTATTTGATTTAGAGCTCAACCTTAGACAAATTATGTCGGTATCAAGCTCGATGCAATTGATACAAGTTTATTTTTACCTTTATCCTTCCAGTTGATATCTCTCTTGTGTTTACTTGATTGGTAAATGATGAGTATTGTGGGTGCTAGTACCATTATCTTTTGTGTACTGGTACGGAGCTTTATACTACCTGAGGCTTGATTGTAAAGAAAAAATATATGTATAAGGTGTTATTTGCAATATACCCATAACTTAATAAATTCAAATTGTAAGAGGGGCCTTAGTGCAAATTTGTACATATATAAACTCCGCTGGAAATTTTGAAAATGGAAACATAAATTGCATGGTGAGTCTTTTGGGTTTTGATTGGAAAAAGAAAAAAAGAAAAGAGAAATAAAATGACAACATAAGTTTTTATTTGAGTTATTGGATTTAACCTTCGGACTTGTTCAGAGAATGACAATTTTTTAAAAGGACAAAGTGGGTGCTAAAAGAATTAATAGAAGTGAATATGAATGGAGAAATGGTCTTAGGCTTAGAACACCTGGGTTTAACTAGTTGGGCTTTTAGAAATTTATTTGAATAAAATGGACTTTGGATAAAGGGGCAATTATTTTAGTCCGAATTTAATTTAGTTAACACATGATTAAAGAAATGAAAGCCATTAATTAAAATGGGTAATTTTATTAAATAAAATAAAAGAGGGACTGAGGATGTTTATAAATGTGCTTTATTGTATGAATTATATGAATGAGAGATTTCTTGATATTATAATAAAAATATAACATGGAGTTGAAGTATTAGAACTCATAAACGGTTCTGTTATATTAATCTTGATAAATATTGATTAGATATTTATATATAATTATTATATAGGAATAACTTTAGAGGAGACTGAAGAGATGATATGTCCAGAAGGAAAAGATTATTGGTGACCTCACATGTTGCCCTACGATATTGGGTGCGGAGTTATTGGATTAGTCTGAGATTCATGACTAGAAATTAAATTGTAACTCGCTGTGCATTTTGAATATTTGATTGACTGCATTGATTGAACTGTTGCATCATATGCAGCCCAATACAATTGAAACTGAATTATAGGTACTGTTGACTGTCATGTTAATATTATTTATCGATTGATTAATTCTTATTGCAAATGATTGATTGAGACCACAGTAACTGAATTAATTGAATATTGAATACTGTAATCCTTGAACCTCCATATAGTGGAGAAAAATGATTAATATATTGTAAAGTCTAGCTAGCTACTAAACTTTACTCCAGCACCCTTATGCGCATATGGTGAATGGCCCCAACTGAACCCAGTACCGGTTGGGTAGGGGATATTGAATAAATATGAATTGTGACTGTAAGACTAATGAACTGTGGTAACTGTCTTATCAATGATTTTCTTTCCAATAATGTCAGTATTGTGATATTAATTTCGTAATGTTTCTTTTAACCAATTGTCAGGATAGTTAGAACTGTCTTATCATTGATTTTCTTTCCGATAATGACAGTATTGAGATATTGATTATGTATTATTTTTGTTAACAAATTATCAGGATAGTTAGAACAGTATAAGCCATAACACGACATATACATGTTATTGTATCTGTCAGTGTTACCAAACTAGAAATTATAAAGTTAAGAAACCAAACATTATCAGACTTTATAGTTTAAAAGATTTTGACCCAAATCATTTATTCTGATAAGATTCTTAGAGTCTGATTTATTTATGTAATTTTTATTGTTCAATTGGATACTGTTATAGAGCATTTACATTCGTTATTATGAAATGAACTGTTAATTTCTCGTGTGGAGATTTCATTATGAATATGGATTTCTTTCGAATCAAATAACCTGAGTGGCAATTAGCACTGAGGAATAATTTATTATTTCTCACCCGTTTTTCCTTATGGGATTCACAGGTTTGTTAGAAGAAGATAGAGAAATATTTTTGGGGTTATAATTGATAGCAGAGCCACCTAAAGATGTGAGATTTGGGTTTATTATATCTGACAGGGTGCAGAGAATATATCTTGAGCATCATCCACTATAAAATGTCAGATAATTATCGTAAATAAATTGGAATGTGTAAAAATAATGGATGCTATTGGCAATGCATAAAAATATACATGTCTTATGTTACGTATATTAAATGGTAAATAGACATGGTAGGGTTGTTGCACCTCCAGATCGGGGGTGTGACAGTTAGTCAAATTTTATTTGGGATTAGGTTCTCTTAGCGGAATAATGCTCGAAACCGATAGAAGAAGATAATTTTTTTTGTTATACGTTCTGAAAATAAGAAAGAATTATTTACAAGCTATCCATTTTTGCTAGCTATTAAAGATCACAAAATAAACTTTATACATATTTGTTACAATTTATACATACATATTTGAGGAGTTATAAATAAATCAAAATTGTACACACATACTGTTGGAGATCATAATTCAGACATCTAGCATATCCGACCATCATTGGATATTTACTATTTCTTATTTATTTTATATTTATTTCTGCTTTTGCCTTATCACAAAAGGCAATGTTGCAACGGTACACTGTACCTTGCCACTTTCTGTCTATACTAATTCCAACGGCTCTTTAGCCATGCTCTATATATATTGATTGTAAGATACATTGTAATTATGATTTTAATATCAATAAAGCAAATAGTACAATTCTTTAACCTATTCTCAAATTCTAATATGGTATCAGAGCATAATTGATCCGTCCCAGTATTCTATTTCACGTACCAGTAAAAAGAAATTATGTTTAAATTCTCCACAATGGCGGCTAACGAGAAGAATGGAGCGACTACTGTCGCATCAAATGCCCAGATCCAGTGCAGCAAGGCGCGGGTCATGGATGAGGTGCCTAAGCTTCAGCCTTTGGCGCTTAAAAGGATTAAAGACCTGACAATAGAAGAGCTAGCAGCATTGATCGAAAATGGAAACGATTTGGTTGCAGCGCTCATAAAAAATGGCGAAACTGGAGTCCTCCGGTCTGCCGAACTGGAGGCGAAACAAAAGCTGGGGTTGCAGCACTCATCAAAAATGGCGAAACTGGAGTCCTCCGGTCTGCCAAAACTGGAGGCGAAACAAAAGCTGGGCAGCAACTTTCCATTTCGCGAAAGGAACATACAAACACTGCTGCAAATGAAACCATCTCCAGTCCAAGCGAGCAGCGGTTCTCCATTTCACGCATAGCAGAAATAATTCAAAGCTCTGGACAGGCGCTGGAAGTTTCAAAATCTAGGCAAAACTCGTTTTTCGGTAAAACTCATTTCTCTCATAATTTGATTGGTTCTAATCCTATTAATATTTCTCATAACTCTAAGCATGATTTAAATAATTCTCATAAAATTTCTCATGATTATGTAGCTGATTCATTTAATATGTCAGCCCATCTAATTAAATTCAAGGCCTTCTCAGCCTCAAATAAAAAATCATGGATCATAGATTCAGGTGCTACAGACCACATGACTGGTTGTCTAGAATTATTGCAAAATTTAACAACTAAAAATATGAAAAAAAAAGCATCTGTAACCGTAGCTAATGGCATTCAAGTATCAATAAAAGGCATAGGTGAAACCAATTTTTTTGGAAAAACAATTACCAATGTATTATACATGCCATCATTTACTTCTAACCTTTTATCCGTAAGCAAAATCACACAAGAATTGAATTGCAAAGTAATATTCACACAAAAAAATGTCATATTTCAAGATATAGTCACGGGGAAGAAAATTGGTGAAGGATATTTTGAAAATGGACTATACATATTAGCATCATTTAGTCAAGCTCATATTGCACGAAATTCTTGTATTAGTAGAGACAAATTATTGCATTATAGATTAGGACATCCATCAGATAGTGTATTAGAAAAAATATTTGTATTACCAAATTTAAATTCAAGTTGTTGCGATGTTTGTTGGTATGCCAAACAAACTAGATTGCCTTTTCCAAACTCTAAAAATAAATCTACAGTTTCTTTTGAACTTGTGCATTCTGATGTTTGGGGTCCGGCCCCAATTGATTCATATAATAATTTTAAATATTTTATTACATTCATTGATGATTTTTCACGAACTACATTTATTTATTTACTTAAAACTAAATCGGAAGTATTTTCCACATTTAAAGAGTTTGTGAATTTAGTATATAATCAATACAATGCTAACATTAAAACATTGCGTACGGATAATGAAACCGAATATGTTAACAACGATTTCTCAAATTATATTAAAAATTTAGGTATTTTACACCAAACTACATGTGTAGGCACTCCACAACAAAATGGAGTGGCCGAAAGAAAAAATAGACCTTTATTAGAAGTAACGAGGTCATTAATGTTTCAAAATAATGTTCCAAATTTTTTTTGGTCCGAAGCCATATTAACTGCGGCATATTTAATTAATCGAACCCCAAGTTCAATTTTACAAAATAAATCACCATTAGAAACTTTAAATAATATATTCATGAGTTTAGATCATTTACGTATTTTTGGTTGTATATGTTTTGTACATATTCAAAACAAGCATAGAGATAAATTAGATAAGCATGCAATTAAATGTATATTTTTAGGATATTCATCTCAAAAAAAAGGATATAAATGTTATGACCCAATCAACAAAAAATTACACATATCAAGAGATGTTGTATTTTTTAAGGGGAATCATATTTTCAACAGAGGGAAAATGGTCAAGTTGAAAATTTTCAACAAAGGAAAAATGGTCAAATAGAAAAATTAAATATTTTTGAGGGGGAGCCATATTTTCTTGAGCAACCTAGACCACAAATAACAATTGTTGAACAAGTTTTAGAAAGAGACAGCCAAGAGCAAGGTAATACTGACAGTGAAGAGCAAGGTAATACTCTTGAGCAAAATGAAGAGCAAGATAATATTCTTGAGCAAAATGAAGAGCAAGGTAATCATTTTCAAGTTCAAGGTGATACTAACTCAAACACGCTACGAAGGTCAGTTCGTTCTATTAGACCTCCTCAAAGGTTACAAGATTTTGTCACATATCATACTACCACATATCCTATTGAAAATTATTTGTCATATAATAATATTTCATCAAATTATTGTGCTTATTTGAGCTCTATATCGAACCAAAATGAACCATCCAATTATCAAGAGGCAATTGAAAATCCATTATGGAAAAAAGCAATGGAAGAGGAATTGAGAGCTCTTGAAAAAAATAAAACATGGACAGTAGTAAAATTGCCTCTAGATAAGAAACCCGTATGATGCAAATGGGTTTACAAAATAAAATATAATAGTGATGGTTCAATTGAGCGATATAAAGCTAGATTGGTAGCAAAAGGATTTACCCAAACATACGGTATAGATTATAAAGAAACTTTTGCACCGGTTGCAAAAATGAGTACCATTAGGGTATTGTTATCGGTTGCGGTTAACCTATGTTGGAACTTGTACCAAATGGATGTAAAAAATGCATTTTTACAAGGAACATTAGATGAGGAAGTGTACATGAATTTACCACCCGGTCATAAAAATAAAAATGATAAAAGTTTAACATGTAGATTGCATAAATCTATTTATGGCCTCAAACAATCACCACGTGCATGGTACGCCAAACTAAGTTATGCACTTGTAGAGTTTGGTTTTACCAAGAGCTCGGCCGATTCATCAATGTTTGTTAAATTGACCAAAAATTCAACCACAATTGTATTGGTATATGTAGATGACTTAATAGTTACCGGTAATAATGAAAGTGAAATTAGAGCAATCAAACAACATCTAAAAAATAATTTGATATTAAAGATTTAGGCCAATTAACATATTTTTTAGGAATTGAATTAGCAAAGTCAACCAAATGTCTATTTCTCTCACAAAGAAAGTACACAATAGATTTATTAAAAGAAACGGGAAAATTAGGTGTCAAGCCAATTAATACTCCAATGGAAAGTAACAAAAAATTAAACCTTGAGGAGGGTGAACCTTTAGAAAATGTGGGACAATACCAAAGACTTGTAGGCAAGCTAATTTATCTAACCGTCACTAGACCTGACATTGCATTTGCGGTTAGTGTGGTAAGTCAATTTATGCATGCCCCACGTACAAGTCATATGGATGCTATTGTTCGCATTCTTAGATATCTTAAAGGTTCACCCGGTCGAGGTATTTAGTTTAGAAAAAATAATAATTTAACAATTGTAGGTTTTTCCGATGCGGATTGGGCCGGAAGTTGCGGTAGAAGATCAACCACCGGCTATTGCACATTTGTTGGAGGGAATCTCACAACATGAAAAATCAAGAAACAAAATGTGGTGGCAAGATCAAGTGCTGAGGCAGAGTATCGAGCTATGGCGGCTACAGCGAGTGAGTTAACGTGGCTTAAGCAATTACTAAAAGACATGGGGATCGAAAACAATCAACCCATGAAGATGTATTGCGATAATAATTCGGCAAGACACATCGCATCCAATCCGGTGTTTCACGAAAGAACGAAGCATATAGAAGTTGATTGTCACTTCATAAGAGAGAAAGTACAATCAAAAGAAATCGAAACTCCTTATGTGTGTAGCAAAGAACAACTAGCCGACGTATTCACCAAGGCATTGGATACCTCAAATTTTCAAGCAATTTTACGCAAGTTAGGTTCGATTGATATATACGAACCAAACTTGAGGGGGAATGTTGGAGATCATAATTCAGACATCTAGCATATCTGACCATCATTGGATATTTACTATTTCTTATTTATTTTATATTTATTTCTGCTTTTGCCTTATCACAAAAGGCAATGTTGCAACGGTACACTGTACCTTGCCACTTTCTGTCTATACTAATTCCAACGGCTCTTTAGCCATGCTCTATATATATTGATTGTAAGATACATTGTAATTATGATTTTAATATCAATAAAGCAAATAGTACAATTCTTTAACCTATTCTCAAATTCTAATACATACATATATACAAATTTAAAGAGAAGGACATACATATACATATTTACATAAAGAGATTTACATGTAACATAATTAATCAAACAACATATATACATACAAATTTAACAAACAACATACATGTATTGTTATAAAATAAATTTGCTTGTTATCGAATTGATGGACAAAAAAACAAAGAGGACAGTCATTTGCAATTGAGCAACTAAATACTGATCTAAACCCTTTTCGTAGTTGGCCTTCATGGTTGTTTAACCCTTTTAATTTGCAAATGGGCTAAACAACCTCAAAGGCCGAATAGAAAGAAGGACATAACTCAACTATTTAAGTACTCTTGCAGAATGACATCTCTTTCACTTCTTCCATGACGATCAATTCATATATCATGATATATGATGTGTCCTTTATTTTTCCTGGGTGTAAAACAATCAACCAATACACAAACAAAATGAGATAAATTTCCCTACTACAGTAAGAGAGTTTAAGAGAGAAATAAAGAGGTGGGCGTTGGTGCTTTTTGGTTGTGAGCTGATCTTCCTCGTGAGGAGACATGGATCAGTCACCAAAAGAGACTTCTTGGTTCACCCTCAACGCGTACTTATCGGTTATTAAGAGAGTTTATTGATTGTGAAAAACATTTTATCTTCTAACAGTCGCAAACTCCCACCGTGAATTACTTCGAAAGAGTATGTGTCTCAAGCATCTCAACATTCCGGGATTAGGGCCTCTCAGATATATCTAATGCAGAAGATAACGCAATCGCCATTAAGATAATCCTAAACGGTCAGAGATACACAATCTTAATAAAATTTAAACTCTAAAATTTAGTAATATTTTTATTCAAGAGAAAAGGTATTTTTGTAAGTTTATATTATAGTATCTGAAAAGAAATAATTTCTGTTAAATGTATGGATCTGAAGATCAAAGATTGCAATCAATTTTTTTAATAAAAGATACTCAATTTGTTTTATTAATAAATATTATTTGTCTTCCTTTAAAAATTAACTGATATTATTTTGAATGTACGTAAGTATAGGATGTATATAATAAAAATTTAGATTTGCGTTAAAATTACTTATCATTCCAACATATGAACGGAGAAAATGAAAAAGAAATCCTTTTTTTGTTTGCTCGTATAACTCTTAACAGTAAACAGTCCATTTTGAACTTTCGGCCCAAAAGCTCTTGCATCTAGCATACAACTATACATTCCTATTTTTCTTAAAGAAAAATAAGGGTCATGTAATTGTATACTGATTATAAGAAGATTTTAGGTTTTACAAGTGGGAAAAACCTAAAATACAAAAAACAAAAGAGGACTAAAAATAATTGAGTCGTAAAAACAAAAGTTAAACAACTATACATTCTTAATTAGAATTAATAAGATTTCAACAAATCGACAGTTCCTACTATTATTCAGTTCCAAAATTCATGTATAATGCTTCGCAGAGCCTCTTTATACAAATGATAAGGTTTTGATTACAAAGTTTAATTCAGATAATTCAAAATGTTACACATTGTTAATTTAGAAGGGCACATAATTCACTGATTAGTTGTTTTTATAAATAAAATTCACTGATCAATTGTTCCCATGCACGATTATATTAATTATACAAAACAAATGAAAGCATCTTGCTCACATAAAAAAGTAGACTAAAAAGGAACAAAAATTTGTTCATTCATAATTACTATGAATCTAGCTGAAAAAAAAAAACTAAAAAAGTTAAAAGACCTTTGCAATGTCCTTTATGAGATCAGGATGGGCATTACAAAAGGTCTCAAACTCTGCTTTATCAATAGAACCATCTCCATCGGAATCGATCTCGGTCATGGTTTTGAACACTTCATCGAGTGACGTCGACCTCAGCTTGCGCAAAGCATTTGACAGCTCTTGAAGAGATATCTTTCCGTCTCCGTTTGTGTCGAATTGCTTGAATATCGTTTCATTGTCTTGTGAGATTTCAGTCTCCATGGTGAATTGGTTCGACATATTTGCAGTTGATGTTTTGACAGGGAGAAATCCATGAAAATAAGAGAACATGTGCCACTTTATTAGAGGTGTTGCTTGAATATAGGAAAACTAATAATAGTACGGTACATTGTTGTTCATATTTCTACTCCTGTATCAGTCTGATCTCTTTAGCAAATGTCTGTTTCTTAGTGATTCATTGTTTTAAAGAAGTTGTTTAAAATAAAAAGACTACTGGGCTTCAATCGATCTTTGTTAACATGTCTTTGGTGGTACAACTTTAAAAATTTGAAAAATTTGAGAATGAATATACTAGGTTTATCTTGTATTGAGAATAATGTACACCAACAAAATATGAAAAAGAATACGACTAGTATACTACTTGTAGCATAATTACATGCCGTGATACCCCTCAAAATTTACTGGATATGCTTTAATGACGAATCCATAAGTTTTTGAGGAGCTAGCACGGGATGTCACTATGCTACAGGTAGCACGCTAGCTTTTCACTGTGAAAAAATATATTATCCATGTTACAATGACAATTATAGATCTGTAAATCAGCAGGTATCATGTTCGGAACCCAATTCGGATACAGCTGAGTTCATTTCAGTTTGGTGGAATTCAGTTGAATTGGGTAGCGAGTTTTGTTTTAGTTATCTGCAAATTGGAGACAAATGTACAAATTCTGTTTTAATTAATCAGAACAAAGTTCATTCAGTTGATACCAGTAGATAATCTTTGCTACCAAATGAAATTTAAATAAAATAACATTTTCCTACATTATTTGAAATAAGATATAGACTTTTTAGTATAGTTTGAACAGCAAGAATTTAGTTTTTTCTTTGAAAGCTTCGCAGAAGCTGCGAAGTCATGATAGAGGCTCAAAATCTCTAAATTTAGTTAATTAGATTATTTGCAAGTCGAAAGTTATTAACGATATGTGCGAATATTCTGTAAGGTGAAAAAAAGAGACTGCACAAGTCCCTGCTTACTATCAGAAAGTTGCTATTAATCCTACTTGCATGAGATTGTTGAAGTATTGTAATTGGGAATTAGAGTTTAAACTGACATTTATAATTTTCTTTAAGAAAATAACCAAAAATATTATCAAGTACAAATCATTCCTTCCATTATCTTTTTGTGAAAGAGAACTCTTTGAGGAAGAAGTTAGTACTTGGTTCAATATTTATGTTGGTCTAGTTTATTTTATACATAATTATCTGTTGTATTTTTATTTCCTTCTGATTACTAACCAGGATTTGAGCGCATTTTGTTTTGCGAAGAATGTTTGAGGCGAATTTAAGTTATATTTTTTTACAAATTCTTATACTTTTTCAGTCTCTCACATAAAATAAAATTACATGACAGTAGTTTATTCAGTTTATTAAATCTCAATTTTCTGATTTTGCCTCCGAAGAATGTGTCTGGTAGATTCACATATGCTCAGAGAAATCACCAAGTTCTTAACAAACAAAACCAAACAAAATTTGAAAACACAAAGAATACATGTATCCAACAATTCTTAATGTTTATATATAATTTTCTGAAAGCCATGAAAAATCTGTTTTGTTATAACAAAATTAAAAATGGCGTTACAAGTGGAAATCTCTTGTGGGCATGTGATCTTTTTCATGGCTGATAAATTGTACAAATCTGAAACCTTTGATTTATGGTAAAATTACACACACAAAATTCACCAAATCGTTCTCGTCTTTCTTATTCAATTATATTAGATAAATCAAACATTTAATTTGTAATCAAATGATCAAAAGAAATTGTAACAAAAGAGCCTGCCTGAACACCAGGGGCAGAGTCAAATTTCCGAACTATGGAGATCAAACACAAATTAGGAGTAAATTTACTGTACCCATGGCATTTTACTTTAAATTATATAGAAAAAATTATATATAAATACAAAAAAAAATAGGGGTCAATTGACCCTCATTCATATTACTTAGATCCACCCCTTAAAATTACAACGTGCATCCACTAAACTCAATTTCTTTATTAAGAAAAGACCTTGGCTACGTCCTTCATGAGTCCAGGATTGGCAACGCAAAAGGCCGCAAACTCTTCTTTATTGATAAATTCATCACCATCGGTGTCGATCTCGGCCATGGTGCGCTTCAGCTCATCAATTGAAATTGATCCCAGTTTGCCCAGGGCATCTGACAGCTCTTGCAACGAGATTTTGCCGTCACCGTTTGTGTCAAAACGGCTGAACACCCTTTCATTCTCAGGGTTCAAGGTAGTTGCCATGTTTAATTTCTTGAAACTTTTAGTTGTTTTGTTTTACAATGAGGCAATGTTAGAGTAAAAAATATGAGAGGAGATTGTTTGATATAAAAAGGAGAAGGAATTATGGGAGAAGTGTTGGATCAAATTATTATCACATGTTTTTTTACCAAGCAGGGAGTATCTGTTTAACATTTTCTATGTTTGGATTGTTTGGATGAGCTTTCATGCAGATATTTGGAACAGGATAATAAAGCTAAAATAGCAAAAATTATTCGTTAAAGAAATTAGAATTGTGTGCTGGTAATTCGCTTTTAAATTATGTTCAGATAAGAGAATTGGCAACAATTGAAAAGAAAAATAAATGAACTTCGTCAGGAACTTGAGAGATCAGAAGGTGCAGATTTAATACAAATTTTCGAATTAAAAGCATTATAGCATCCGTCTTAAAATCCGTTTGGAAATAAAACATTTTTTTTTTTTGAAGGTCGGAAATAAAACATTTTAGACAATTAATTTAAAAAACTATATTTTTGTTTCGGTTTATTGAAATATCATGTTTTCATATTACAAGACTTATCAATAGGCCCATAAGAGTCTAGAAAGCCCAAAATAAGAGAGAAAGGAAGAGCTTTCCTTGTACATTTCCCCGATATTTTTATTAAAACCCCCAAAAAAACAAATTATCAAATCTGCTCCCACTCCAAAGTTATAATTATTTCTACCCTAACCGCCCGTGGGCTGGGCGGTCCACTTTTCCCACCAGACCGCCCAGCAGCCGGGCGGTCCACTTTTCAAAGCTGACCGCCCAGGGGATGGGCGGTCCACTATGAAATTTTTTTTTTTATAAGGTTTTATGTTTTAATTTGTTTGAATGTTTTATATTAAATTGTTGTAATGATTTGTTTGAATGTTTTTATATTAAATTGTTGTAATGATTTTTGAATGTTTTATATTAAATTATTGTAATGATTTGTTTGAATGTTTTATATTAAATTGTTGTAATGATTTTTGAATGTTTTATATTAAATTGTTGTAATGATTTGTTTGAATGTTTTATATTAAATTGTATGATATATATTTATTATTTGTTGACGATTATATTTCTATAATTGACGATTATTTTTATATGTTATGTAATTGTGTAGTTTTAATATAATTGATTAGTTTTATATTAAGTTTGTTAATGTTTAAATGTTCTAAATGGTAATCTAAATAGTAAGTCTAAACAATAAAAGTAGGTAATCTAAATGGTAAGTCTAAACATGAAACATAACAGTCCAAACATGAAATATAATAATCCAAACTAAAATACTAGAAACCTATCAAACTAAAAAAAATATAAAAACCCTAACGGCGACGACGAGGGCGAGGTCCGGAGAGGTCCAACCTAGTAGGTGCATGGCGCTCTCTCTGCAACGGCGGACGCCTCTGGTGAACCTCATCCACCTGCATGTCATCGTGTACGGCCTCACGCGCCCATGGATCCGCCCCCAGGTGTAATGCATGCTCCCCATGGATCCCCGCATGTGTACGCAACAACCAAGTAGGAGGATACGTGGCCGGAGGCGGTGTGCCAAATATAGCAGCGGCAAAGCCATCTGCAGTCTGTGCCCCACTCCCACTGGCCTCGCCGTCGTGCTGTCTGGGCTCCATATACTGCGGTCGGTGGGAGCTAGCTGGCTCCCATCCGCCCTCATCTGGAGCTAGGTCATCCAAAGAGAAAACGGCGGTGGCGACGGCGGCGGCGGCGGCAGCTTCATCCTGCATGTAAACAATGTTAAATTAAAGACATAGAAGTAACGAGTAAATTAATTAAATAATGAACTTTTGCTACCTCGGTATGCTGCACGGAAACTCCATGCTCGTTGTAGTACGCGTTCCACGCGTTGTTGTTCAACACCCATTGGTGGATCGCCCAACCCGAGTCATCATCTGCAGAAATGAGGATAAATTAATAATAATGATCTTTTAAAGAGACGCTTAATAATGATCATTTGTATGACATATTATTACCTGTAGGAGGTGGCGGCATCTCATCAGCGTAGATAGGGCCTCTAGACTGCTCCGGATCTGGTGGTGGGGCCTTTATCTCGCGCCAATTGATGTCCTCCCTGGCATCGTGCAACATACCAACGAGGCGCCCGTCCCAGCCAGAGTCCTCAACGATCGGTGCACTGTGTTGGAGCATTTGACATCCTATCGCTCTCCAACTTCTTCTCGCCATGCACACCAAGCTGTGTGCCACTCCTCTAATAGCGGTCAAAATCTGCACACAATGTATTTTCATTATTATTATTAGAAGATGAATAAATAACTACAATTTTTTAAGCATGTCAGTTTCATTTAAACATACCGAACGAGCATGGATCGGACCGAAAGGCAAGTAAGTCCTAGATCCGTCACCCTCACCCGTGAGTCTCCGTCGAAGAGCATCACCATAGTCCCCCTGTAGATAAACCGTCGGCATGCCCCATCTCTGGTACCAGACTAAATACCGCAATCTCCAAGGCCCGACCGGCATAGGGGCATCTGGAGCTGGAGGCGGGGTCCATAAGTGAAACTGGGGTGATGCAGCACGCTGGTAATGCTCCCAGAAACGCGTGCTCCAGTCGACTTTGGACTTGTTGTGTTTAGTGCTGCAATATAAATTAATTAGTAATGTGTATGGCTGAACAAGTAATAAAATAGGGAAACAATAAGGCAGTGGGTAGTTACCTGTGCAGCTGGGTGGTCCGCTGCTCGCCCAACTCTGGAAAATCAGGGACATAGGCATCCAAGCCAAACTGACGGGGCACTCGATCAGGATAGTGATACTCAACTATCCAGAAGCATACGCACAGCCTCCGATAAAACGAGAGAGGTCTCTGCTCTAATGTCAGCTGGCACAGAAGGCCCCGATCGTAGAACAGACGATTGGGGTACCATGTGATGCTCGCCTCGTGAAGCATCTGGAGCTGACCCCGGACATACGAAATCCCCACGGTCCTCCCCCTGCCCGTGTCCTCGTATGTGTGGGGAGTAGCCCATATGGCACCGTACCCCGGACGTCTCTCGGGGTCATCTCCCATCCATAACCCCGCCTGACCTGGAGGAACAGGCCGACACACCAGTATGTGCGACCAGGACCACTGCTGGAGTAGAAGAAGCGGTCCGGCAATCTGCTTGTTCGTCGCCTAAATTTTGGACATGCGGTGCACTTCTGGTAAATATGGAACCCTAATATTTGTAATAAAAAAATTAAAGTATTTGTACAAACGTACCAGACAAGCATGACACAAGCCCCGGTATAAGTGGGCGAGCACGGCTCCACCCCAGTTCCACTTCGACGGCCGCTGAATGTCCCTCAGCAGAGAGAGGAGCATAATTGGGACTGCGTCACCGCTGGAATCGACAAACATGACGCTGCCACATAAATCCATGACAAACGCCCTCACGTACCTGCAATATAAATTAGAGTCATAAATAACTACATTTTTTGTTGAATCCATAACATATTTTAATTTGCAACTGTTTGTGATTACCTCAGAACGGCCTGCTCGTCACGTGTCTGGGGGGTGATCCTACGCCGGTGGAAGTAACTGCGGAGCGCCGCAAGACTGATGCAGTACTGTGAATACCGGTACTCCTCCTCCTCCTCTCATTTCTTCTTCTTCTTCTTCTTTTGCAAGTCCGACGGAGCGGCCCCCAGCAGCTCCGGTATCATGTGCATCAGGTCTGGATGGTCTGAGACACCACCGATGGGGTCGCCGTCTATCCGTAAACCCCACAAGGCGCTGACATCACCTAGTGTGACTGTCATCTCCCCAACCGGAAGGTGAAATGTATGCGTCTCCGGTCGCCATCTCTCCACTAGACCGCAAACGAGGCCCTGGTCAATATCACAGTGAGGCATGGTGGCCAACTGATACAACCCGAGATGAAGGATGCACTGCTCCATCAACGGGTGACGGACGTATGGTATCTCGGGGGTGCGATGCCTCACTGTCATCATCGTCGTGTCCTGCATTATACAATTATTTCAATATAAACGTCTAATTAAATAATGCTATTTAAATTAGGAATACAAAACCAACGTACCTCCATAGATGCAAGTGAGACACGGTGCCTGACATGTGGGGTCCACAGAAGAGGACTAAATGTGTCAGGATGGTGAGGGGGATGATCTCCAAAGGGAGCATCTGCACCGGACGTCTCTACACCGGATGCCTCTGCACCGGATGCCTCTGCACTGGATGCCGCTGCACCGGATGCCTCAGCATCGTGATCATGTGAACTCTCCCCCGTCTCCAGAGGGGCAACCCATGCACGTCCCCGTCTAGTTCTGACCATACTACATTTTAATAAACAGAAGATTTTATCTTATAAATCCTGATTTATAAACCCTAAATTATAAACTCCAATTCTGTCAACCCTAAACCCTAATTTAGGAATTCAAACATAATCTAACAATTCAACCTTAAACCTTAAACCCTAAATTAACAATTCAACCCTAAACCCTCATTTAACAATTCAACCATAATTTAACAATTCAACATAATTTAAATAATTTAACCCTAAACCCTAATTTAACAATTCAACAATAATCTAACAATTCAACCCTAAACCCTAATTTAACAATTCAACAATAATCTAACAATTCAACCCTAAACCCTAATTTGATCCCTAAACCCTAATTTAACCCCTAAATCCTAATTTAACCCCTAAACCCTAAATTAACAATTCAACCCTAAACCCTAATTTAACAATTCAAACCTAATTTAACAATTCAACATAATTTAAACAATTCAACCCTAAATCCTAATTTAACAATTCAACCCTAATTTAAACAATTCAATCATAAACCCTAATTTAACAATTCAACCCTAATTTAACAATTAAATCGCGACAGGAAAATCAACAACCCGCACACGATAATTAACAATTCAACCCTAATTTATAAACTTCAGTTTTGTCAACCCTAAATCCCTAAACTACAAACTCTAATACCGGAAACCCTAATTTTGAACAATTCAATCGTTTCGGGAAAATCAACAATCCGGACACGATAATTAACAATTCAATTCTACCAATCCAATGCCAATACAAGATACAAAATATAAATTAAAAAAATTATTTAGAAACTTACCCGAAAATAATCGGACTGTCGCCGATATGGCCGAAATTAGGGTTTGGGTGAGAGAGAGAGAGAGAGAGGAAGAGGGAGAGGAAGAGGGAGGAAGAGAGAGAGAGAATGGCAGAAGAGAGAGAGAGAGGAAGCTCTAGAGAGAGAGAGGAAGAGAGAGAGAGGAAGAGAGGGAGAGAGAGAGAGAGCTCTAGAGAGAGAGGAAGAGAGGGAGAGAGGGAAAGAGAGAGAGAGAGACTTCGGCTGGGGTGGTGGTTCGGGCGGCGACACAGATGGAGGCAGAGACGAAAGAGAGAGAGATGGGGAGCGGTCTGCTCCCAGCGGACCGCCTATAAAAAAAAAAATTCATAGTGGACCGCCCTGCCCCTGGGCGGTCAGGTTTGAAAAGTGGACCGCCCGGACGCTGGGCGGTCAGGTTTGAAAAGTGAACCGCCCAGTGGCTGGGCGGTCTGGTGGGAAAAGTGGACCGCCCAGCCCACGGGCGGTTAGGGTAGAAATAATTATAACTTCAGAGTGGGAGCAGATTTGATAATTTGTTTTTTTGGGGGGTTTTAATAAAAATATCGGTACATTTCCTATAGTGCTAAATTATAAAAAATGTTATGAACTAAACTAAGATAACAATAACTGCAATTTAAAATTGTTGTATTGTTATTTGGTAATTTGGTAAATTGATGAAAATTATCGATGAAAATTGAAAAAAATGATTTCAAGCCCGATACAGCAATGAAATCTATGATTTCATCTATCCAAGCTGGATTTTCATTTATAATTGGTGGAGAGCGACTGAGTGAATCGATTTCTGTCCTTGTCTTCTCCAGTGGGATCACTCGATAATCTCGGTTTCTCGTGATAACTGGCCCTCCTGTTCATCTCTAATGATGAGGAGACAGCAGTATCGTGAGTGGTGCCAACTAACACCGTTCTCATACCGTGAAGAGGCGAATCTGTCTGTGCTGCCTACAGGCTTTGATGCCAAAAAAAGGGTCTTTCTTTGCGGCCTCTTTTCCTTCTCATTTACCCTGACTTTATGGGCCCCACTAGTCAGCGGCTCCTTGTGATTTCGGAGTAATTCTGATTGAGGTCCAATTGGCCCAAATTACAGCCCATTCCTTCCTTCCTCCTTCATTTGCTTACATTTTGACCAAGTCAAAATATTTTTATAACGGTTATACGGCTTATGCCCAACAATGGGGTCCGGATCTCCTAAAGTAACTCAATTTTTAGATTTTGGATTGAGACTGTCCGAATCGAATCCGTTGCTCGGAATGTGTGCGCTCCACTTTAAGATGAATTGTCACAAATTCGAATCAGACGGCCCCGATCTAAAACCCAAAAATTGAGTTACTTCACTAGATCTGAATTCCAACAATAGGGCCATGGCGGATAATATACCATGGCTTTGAGGCCACCTTAGCCAAGGTTTATGAGTCCCTCCTCCAATGCCACCACCTCTTGCCTGTGACTACTCTTCATCGTCTCCACGCCGCCTTCTTTCTCCTCTCCTTTCCTCTTCAACAACTTGTTGTCTCCCTTTCAGTGCACGTTGTAGCATAGACTGTGCTTGAAGTGCCAGACCCTCTCCGCTTCCGCTTCTGGGCCATGGACTGCGCCAAGACCAGGCACGTGAAAAAACTCCCTTCTGTAGACCACCATAAGACTAGACGATGCACGACGAAGGCTCTCCAACGCTTTAGACCGTGCGTGGACCAAGCATCTTCTTTAGCGCACATTGTTTTTTTTTTTTTTTTTAAAAGAGGCATATGCGCATTTCATTAGTGAAATATTTAATTACACAAATCAGTTAGCCAGCAAAAGCTGGACTGATAACCTCATTCAGAGGTGAGGCGCAATGTTCATAATAATATAACAGGCATGACAGCTAGGAAATGTACCAAGTTTTTGAGATAGCTAATCTCCAAAGTATTCTAAATTTGAATTAACTATGCTACACATTAATGGGCTGGGGATAATAACTATAGACAAAATTTGGTGCTTAAAACAAATGTCATTTCTATGTTTCCATACAATCCAGCACAGGGCACTGAAAACTATTAGAAAACCAGATATGTGTATAGCAGGTAATTGTAAAGCAAAACTAATAATGTCATCCAAAGTGTTCCATTTGTGCATGATATCTTGAGTTTTACTTAACTAGAAGCATATTTGTTACACTAAAGGGCATTTTAAAAAAAAAAGGTGAGTACAATTTCATAGCCAGGACAAATAGGCATGTCTGTGTTCCAGCCCACCCTTTGGTAGCTAGATTATCTCTTGTGAGAATCTTATTGTGCTGGATTAACCACATAAATATTCTTCAGCGCACATTGTGAACCGCAGTACACCAAGTCGTTCCCTTTGTGCACCGTAATTGTGGACCAGAAGCGCCACATGTGTGTTCTTACTAAAATAAACAACACCAAAAGAAGGAAAGTGGGGATGAGACATTGAAGAGAAAGTAGAGACGCAATCCACCCCCGCACGAACCATGAACACCTCACAAAACACAACAAATGCTGCTATCGGATCATCAGTTGTTGCAACGGCTCCTGATACTGCAAACAGGCGATGGGCGATCATACCTAAGTAAAGTCCGGCCTCCATATAAGACATGTTTAAATGACGGATCAATGCCTAATTAATCGTTATAACAATTGGGTACGTGGAAATCACACTATTACATACTTACAGTGATAGCTTATCAAGATTTGGAGTGAGCACAAAGAGAAATTCAAAATTCTCAGCCCCACTCAGCCGTTACAACGACTAAGGACAATGGAAGCCAGTCGTTCCAACTTCCGACGCCTTCCAGTGTAACCGTCAAGGATGCCTAACTGTTACCACGACTGTTATTAATGGGGTCAATCATTGGTATCGATTAATGCCAGTAAATTATGCCAATTCAGCCACTTAATTGGAATTGATTTTGGCCAACCAGGCCACAACCGAGACATCAAATGCACCTCTAGCCCTATTTATGGAGATATGAAATGAAGATCTTCTTCCTCTCTCTTTTATTTTTTTATGCTTTATTTCACTTATGATGGTCGAGGTCTCCCCCTTATGCCCTCATATCTTGCCTCACTCAGGTCGTAAGGGAACACACAATAAGATGTTGTCTAAATGTTATGAAAATGGATTGTAAGCAAACACGCAATTGTTAGAAATATATTTTGAAAACACAAAATTTATAAATTAATACTTATTTTAATATTAATGTTTTAACTTTATGAATTATGGAGCTATTTGTGAATGAGTTATCCAACACAGAAAATCGAATCAAATATATTGATATGAGTTGTACGTGACCTCAATACATATTTAATATAATTTTGTGCAAATCATGATCTAGCTTTGATATATGCAATTAATTGCATTTGTCCGTTTCAGATTTAATTAATTGCATTTATCAATTGAGTTAAAAACAATAACATATATACGATGAATATTTTTCTTTAATGGTCATGAATGCACAAATTGATTGATATCTATGTTTTGCCTATAAATAACACATGCCATTTGGAGAGCATGTATACCAACAATTTCTATTCTCTTGCTCTTTCTCTTAGCTCCATAATTCATAAATTCAATTTCTATTCTCCCACAAACAAATATTTTCTTTATAGAAAACATATTATTCTGCTATCATTGTTGAAAGAAGTTACATCAACCTCTACCACGGTTGCGCCCGCAGGCAGAGGAATACCGGCGTAACTTGGGGCAAGCTTAACCGATTATTCCTGCGCTTAGGACGGGAAGTTGCCTTAGGTCCGCATTTTGCAGCTCCGGGTAATAAAGTTTTAATTATATTCTTGATTATATTTTTATATATAATTATAATTTATTTAGTTATCAAAATTCAGATTTAAATCTAGTTGGTTAGTTCAATTTTTCCAACAGCAATAAGGTGCCAAAACAAAAGGGTCGTAAGCGAACACGCTATAAGATGCTTATAATAAAAGAAAACGGGGTCGTGAGCGAACACGTGCTAAGATGTCCAAAACCATATGCCAAGAAGGAGGCTTTGAGACAAAATGCCACTGAAATGCCCTCTCACTCTTTAACGGCTATGTTATAAGAGAGAAAAAAAAAATCGAGCCGAAATGCTGCCGAATTTTTCTCTTAAATAAAAAAAATAGCAAATAATGAAGCGATAACAAAGTTAATATATATATATATATACACACACACACGACCGTCATATGGAATAAAAAGATAATAATAATAATAATGACATCAATGGCAACAATTTTAGCGAGAAAGAACTGAAAGGAAGGGTAGCGTCGCGGGAAAGAAAGGGAACGGTTTTAGCGAGAAAGAATGATGAGATGAGGGATTAGCGATAGTATTCTGATTGAGGGCAAAACATTCTTTGACATTCTTTTCGTAATATTAATTTTAATTTTTAAGTGATTAGATTATAGAATGGGGATATAAATAAAAAGGAGAAGTTATGATTGGTATATATATAAATTTCTCTAAATATGTTAACTGGAGTGAAGTTAGGAGGTTTCGTGGTGAACGGAACTTGAACATCACAGGAAAAATTAAGAGATCTCTCCGTTGATTGCTTGTGCTTCGTTAGTTCTCTCTCAAAGAAGAAAGGAAGGAGGTAACAGAGTCGCTGTTTTAAAAATGTCCGTCTATGTGTCTCCGTTTGCCGCAATTTTGAATCTGTTAGACACTTTTTACAGATATCTAACGACAAGAGACTTAAAGCTCATTAAAGAAAGCTTGGTAAATGGTACTTCATATATTTAATATTTTCGTTGACAAATTTAAAAGGGGAATTTCATGTATACTCCTCAAAAACTTTAAAATTATGTATTTTATTCTCTAAACTTTAAAATTACAAATTTCTTCATTTACCTTTCGAAAACTCACAAATTTATTTATTTTATTGTCTTTTATATTAAAACTCATTCTAAATTTATAAAATATTCAATTTTCTCTTTATTAAAAAAGCATAAAACACCCATCAGACTCAAATTTGAATCTGAAGAGTTCATTTACCGTCTGAACTGCTTTAAGATCTATACACACTAGATTAGCACGAATCTTGAAGCGAACACGCACGTAGATTGAAGCAATAACACATATCTGTTATTTTGAAGCGAACTGCTTTAAGATATGTGTTATTGCTTCAATATACGTGTGTGTTCGCTTCAAGATTCGTGCTGATCTAATGTGCATAGATCTTAAAGCAGTTCAGACGGGAAAGGAGCCCTTCAGATTCAAATTTGAGTTTGATGGGCGTTTTATGCTTTCAAGAAAGGGTAAAATGGATATTTTATAAATTTTGGAATGAGTTTTAATATAAAAGACAATAAAATGAGTAATTTTGTGAGTTTTAAAGTTTAGAAGAAAAAAAGTGTAATTTTAAAGTTTAGAGGGAAAAACATGTAATTTTGAAGTTTTTGAATGGTATACGTGAAATTCCCAAAATTAAAAAAAGGGGGGTAAATTCCCGCGGTTTTTCCATGTACCTTCCTAGAGCCGTGCAGCGACCAATCAATCTCCTTCCACACTTCCATTCCCTACTTATAATAATAATGCTCCGACCAATCAATCTCCTTCCAGTCATTTCTCAATGCAAAGACTAGCAAAGGCAACATGTAAGGATTTCCCCCTTCACCCCGCCCCCCACCCACCCCCACCCCGCCTTTTTTTTTTTTTTTTTTTCTTTTCTTTCTTTTTCCTTATTATTTGTTTTCTGTGCGTTTCTCCTTTCTAAATCAATTGGTGACTATGTTTGATTAACATAGATTAACTTTAATTGCACAACTAAGGGTTAATGGGGCAATGGTTTTCGGCTTATTTGCTCTTGCACAGCTTCAATTTCTTAAATTGATAGGTCTCTATTGAGGTTTGGGTAATAAGTTGCTTCACTACTTGAATTTTCCTCCACAGTGAGCAATTATTTACTGCGTACTGCAACCTCAAAATTTAGAATGAGTACCAATTAGTTGCCAATTGGGAGTTTGTTCCTCCACAATTATGCAATTCAATAATTTTGACTTCATGAATCCTCAATTGTGCAACATTAAACAGAGAATCTCAGTTGGCCAACAAACCCTAATCATCAGAAGTCGAACTTTTTTATTCCAACCTTGGATCGAGTAGATTATTGGTTTTACAAAGTTGTTACCACATGCTTCATGATATTTTTTATTTTTTATTTTTGGCTCCACTTAAGTAATTATTTTTCATATTTCTCTTACAGGCTGCCACCAGATCGAACCATCCAAACTCGGTACCGGCTAGTCTTCCGCAATCAGGTCAAAAGAACCGCCTTCACAAGCCACCCAATAGACCCCGTAGAAGTAGCAATATACGACACGTGCATTGAGTCAAACATATCTTCTGAATGCTTTCTCTCTTCTGCCAAAGTCAGACTCGCTGTGCTTAGTGCCGAACCCTGGGAAAATAAAGGGGAAAATTGGAGCAGGAGTGAGTTTAATAAGAGCGTGTTAAGGGCAAGGAAAGGGAAGGCGCCTATTTTGGCAGGTGGAAGTCTTACTATTCGGCTTAAAAATGGGCTTGGTACCTTTGGAAATATCATTTTTACAGATAATTCAAGCTGGTCAAACGGTAAGTTTCGGCTGGGGGTTATGGTTGACGGTGAAGGAGAAGAGGGTTTTTTGAATGGGGAAAGAGTTCTAGAGGGTGTGAGCGAATCTATTCGGGTACTAGACCGGCGAGGGAAAGGTAAAGAATGAATTTCATTGTGTATTGATCATTACTCATTATAGTATTGTTTGTACCACGCATGGTACTTACAAGTAAGTGACGTTGCAAGTATCATAGTGTATGCTTCTAGCTTGTTTTACCGGTACGAGCATGTAAAGGCAGACACTAAAGTCCAATTTCTATTTGACGAGAAAAAATCACGTACATAAAAGATTTTAGTTCCACTAAATTGGTGTTAAGTTGACACTGGAGGGTAAATTAAAATTAAAATTCTTTTATTTTTGACACTTGCTGATTTGATGTTTTTTTTTTCTGTAGTGTCTCAAAAACCAGACCTGCTAAAGCTGACACACAATGTACAGAGTATCAGGAAAGTTGCAAATGTCCGCGCTTCTCTCCTCCAAAAGAATAACATCAAAACAGTGGAGGACTTCCTCTGGTGGTATTACAATAAACAATCTGAACTTCGTGAGGTTAGAATACTCGACTATAGTTTTTATGTTACACTTAAAAATCTCAGAGTGTTCCAGTACTAGACCTGAACAGTGCCAGTACCAATATGTAATTGTATGATTCCAGTACCCACTTATAAGTACTTCGTTCTAGGCATGACTGATATTGGTAATGGTACTGGAAGGTACATGCTGGTGCCTACTGCAATGTACCGGTACTGAAACCAGGATTAATGATTGTTGATAAATTTTTTTATTCATTTGTTAACAAGTATTGCTTTCTGATGTCATGGATGATAATGCTCATTTTCCTCTCTTCTCTCTTTCAAAATTTCTTAGATACTTTGTATTAAGTCAGAATATGACCAAAGCTGGAAATCTATGATTGAGCATGCAATGAAGTGTGCCAATGAGTTTCATGCTAAATACAATGCCTTCAAAGTAAGCATGTCGAACAGTGACTACGTGGGACCATTTTCGCCATGTAAGAAGGCGACAATAAAGTTTATTCTTAAGTTTATCGCCTTCCTGGCTGGCTTTAAAAGGCGGACCAGGATGGTGCCCCCTGCCCAATACCTACCTTTGGAGAACACTAGTCAGCCTCACCAGGTGCATTAATTAGTTATATATATTCTTATTCCATTACCAGTTGGTACTTGGTACCATGGTTTCTAGCAGAGTGTGGTTTTATGTTGTCAATATATACCGTTTTAAATGACTTCACTCATTCATGTATAAACAAGTCCACAAAACATGAACCAAATTAATTCTGACTATCCAATTGATAACAATATAAATCTATTGAAAGCAACATAAATCTGTTTGCACGCCTGGTAGAAGTTCCGCCCTTGCAACTTCACTTCAAATCAATCCTTTATCAATCAAGCTGACTGCTTGATATATTGTATTACAACTCAATTTATACAAAATTTTCTTCAGTTGACCCTCAATTTCACCCACATAACTTCAGCAAAAGTGCTATAGTTGAGCAATAGTGTCATGTCCCTCAATCAGGATCATGACAAACAGTATCAGGACAATTTAACCTTTGTTGCTTGAATTAACCTTAATTGTGTGATTAGCTTTATTTTAATGAATCATTGCTCCATTAGCTCTAAGTTGTGCAGCAATCCACTAAAGAAAAAGAAAAAGTTTTGCTCAACTCTAAGTTGTATGATTATGCCTTATATCACTACCAATTCATCATTTTATGCTTTATGTATCTAATCTAATGTTTTGTCATCTGAAATTCATGCTCTAGTTTGTCCATTGTGAAGGAATATATCCCTCTTCCAAGTGGCACACCCATGTCATCAGTATAGGCTCATCAGAGCCAAACCCTCTAAATTAATGTTGTCTTTTAAATTTCAGGATTTAGTTCATCTAAATGCTGGGCCTCATTTTGTCGGTTCGGGTTCATCAGAGCCAAACCCTTTCGAGAACTATATAATTGATGGTGTTGTATATTCATATTTTCCTTTTCGTTTCTTGAACACTTTTATATGTTTATGTGATTGAGCTTAGTTTCTTTTGTTATTATAAATTATAGGTGATATACTAGCAATGTGCATGCAAATTATAGGGGAGACACAACACTCTCTTTTCCATGAGACTAATGTAAGAAAATTAATAGATTCTTTTAACACTTTGTGCTTTCTGTATCTAAATTAATGTTATCTATCGAATTTCAGGCTTTAATTCATCCGATGGGAAGGAACATGTCTCTCTATACAAATGATGGGCATCATGTTGTCGGTTCGGGTTCATCAGAGCCAAACCCTCATGAGAACGACATAATTGAAGGTGCCGAATATTCATATTTCCTTGTCTTTTCTTGAACCCATTTATATGTTTATCTGACTGAGCTAAGATTCATCAGAGTCAGAAATATACAAACAACTTTCTGCAATTTGTGGTAATTTTTCAACGGATGTATCAAATGAACACATCTCAATTGCTTCTGGTGAGCATATAGCGGGGACACAACACCCTCTTTACCCTGAGACAAATGTAAGAAAATTAGATGGTTGCTTTATGATCAGCTTTTCTTTACCCTTTCTCGTACTTGATTTGTGCTGTCTGTATCTAAATTAATGTTGTCTTTTAAATTTCAGGCTTTAGTTCATCCGATGAGAAGGAACATGTCTCTCTGTACAAATGGTGGGCCTCCTGTTGTTGGTTTGGGTCCATCAGAGCCAAACCCTGGTGAGAACGATAATTGAAGTGCAGTATATTCATATTTTCCTTGTCTTTTCATGAACCTGTTTAATGTTTATCTGATTGAGCCAAGTTTCTTTTGTTTGTTATAAATTATAGGTGATATGCCAGCAAATTACGTGCAATTTTCTGCAATTTGTGATATTTCTTCAATGAATGTATTAAATGAACACATTTCAACTGCTTCTGTTGAGTATATAGTGGAGACACAACACCCTCCTTTACATGAGACGTCAAATGTAAGGAATTAAATGATTGCTGGAGATACATTGCATTATTTATACGCATTAGGTGTTTATTGCTTGAGATACATTAATTGCATTCTTTATTATATTAACTTCAACCTAAAAGATCTGGCTCAAATTTTGTTTAGAGCATTGATTAATTAAGCTATAGGTCATGATGCCCAAGTAGAAAATAATATTAAAATCATATATTTTTGTTTATTCTTTCAGCATGCGAATGTTGAGAGCAGAAATATACTGAATGGGGACTCTATGCAACATACTAATGGTGGTGGTAAGTGCTTAACTTTCATCTTTTCATCTAAAATTATATAAACTGATTTTTATACCGCATTATCTAAAATTTGTAATATGCTAATTGGCCATATGCCGACTAGTAAATAAAATTTTGTGAGTGCCTCTTGCAGGATCCCCTCAATTTGAACTTTCCAGCGACTTCATCCCGATGGAATATCTGGATGCAGCAGATGCTGAATCAACTCCCAATTACTTTATGCAATTTCCATTGAGAAGTGACGATTTTGAGTGTTTCGTTGGAAGCATGTCGAACAGTGTGGATGTGGGGCCACCACTGACACCGCGTAAGAAAAGGAAGTTGATGGCGTTTGTCAGGTCAGTTGCCTTCCTGGCTGTTCCTAGAAAGCGGGCCAGGATTGTGCCTCTTGCTAACCAAATGACAGTGTCAGCTATATAATTTATACTCAAAAAAGCTAAATAGTGTAAATATTTCTTTTGGGTTGTGTGTTGAAACATGAATTAAAAAAACTTAAAATTTCTATTACAATTTGTTATTTTGTAATATTGGTGTGATTGACAAATATATATTTTGTTTGGATTGTTCTTATTTGTTATAACCATTTGATACATGCTTTGGATCTATTAATGATATTTGATAATTTGAGGGTGTAATTGTATTTTATTCCATTGACTCCTTTTCCCTCTTAATGAGTTTGATCTATTCCTTTTTCTTAAATTTAAAAAAAAATGAAGAGGCACCCCGCCATCTTATATTTCAACTGGGCTGTAGTTTTATTTGTTGTCACTCTTTTTAAATGGTATTAGAATCTTTTGAAAAACTGTGATTTTATAATTAATCTAGAAAGATAGTAAAAGAAATTCTAAAAAATGAAAAGTTTGATGTGATTCCGACTCCAAGCACACTCCAATATAAACTTTAATATAAATATAAAGATTATATTGAGCGATTCAGATTTATGTTTGGATTTTAAGAACGAATATAAGAATGTGTGCGAGAGGGAGGGGACAACGAAGGGGTCGGGATAGGATGTGCAAGAGGGAGAGGACGACGGGGGGGGGGGGGGGGGGGGGGGGGGGGGGGGGGGGTCGGAGAGAGATTGGGTGTGCGAGGGAGAGGGTGGCAAAGGGGGGTTCTTCTCTGTTGCACAGGGAGGTCTAAAGAGGGGCACGAGATGGATCAACAGGAGAGAGAGAGAGAGAGGAGAATTGGAGGCAAACAGGGAGGAGCGAGATTGGGGGAATCTGTATCCCCTAATGTTGCCTGAGAGTAAAATTAGGAAATCCAGACCGTACTTTAACTCTGATAGGAATCTCAAAACATACTCCCTATATCTACAATAGGCATCGAATTTTTTTTGGTTTACCCTCCCAAATTTTTGCAATCTCCAATCAACTTTCTTTCGTTTACCCTCCCAAATTTTTGCAAGGTTTTGCAACTCATTTCCTTTCTTCTGAACTGCTTTTTATTTTTCTCTAGTATGAAGTATTATTCTTGGCAAACTGGGGTCAACATGTACATTATTTTTTGTACCAGTGGATCAGCTTGTATTCTCTTATTCTTCAAGTTGGTTTTTGGTACCAGTAATTAAATGCATCAGTGGCATTGATGGCATAAATTGCAGAACTCATTGACAGTGTATTTTTTCATCATTGTTTGTATAATGGTCCCAATATCCTGGCCAGTTTTATCAGTAGTACTGGTATCAAAAATATTTCTCAGATCATGTACCAACATTCTCAGAATTAATGGTGTCCAGACAAAATAAAATTATATTCTCCGTTTTATCTGATGTCCCACTTGGAAGAATCTGCAATTAATTTATTTCTCTCATTATAAAACATTTAATTGGGAAGTCACGAACAGATCTGTATTTTTCTATTTCTGATTGAAACCTCACCTCTACATCATACATTATTTTGTTTTAAATTGTGTATTAGGGCTAATAAAGAGTTAGGGTTCATCATTTTATACTAGTCACATTCTTGACAAGCATATATATCTAAGTTTAGCATGACTTTTTTTTTGTTTTTTGAAAAAAAGGCAGAAAATGTCCGTTTCATATATTGAAACTTGGTTAACTTACAGATATACTAGTAAGCAAGACTTCTTAGTTGTTATTTCTTAATCTCAGCGTTAGAAGGAGAGAACAATGTGTATATAATACGAGATTTTCAATTTGGACAAGTGTAGATCGAGTTCGTTCGTTTTAGATTGGATGGACAAGATCATGAGAATAGTTTATAAGGTAAGAAAAGTAGATCCGGTAAATATATTGACAACACAGTTTTGACTTTATGTAACGAGCAAGTCATATGCATCTTTGTTTTGACTCTATTGTCGGAGCGCAATTCATTTTTTTATCTTTTTTTACTGCTTGATGTAATATCAAATTAATTCGGAAAATTAAAAATTTGATATGTAAATGCATCTCTCGTGATGTTGATTAGTTTCAACGGTTTAGATTTGTCGTTTGAAGTTAATCCGTTAGTTTTTGAAGTTAAGCTAACCAAAATACTTGATGAGTTTAAAAACATCCTAGTTCTATGCTTGATTATTGATATATATATATATATATATATATATATATATATATATGTATGTATATGTATATATGTATGTATATGTATATATGTATGTATATGTATATATGTATGTATATGTATGTGTATGTATGTATATGTATGTGTATATATGTATATGTATGTGTATATATGTATATATGTATGTGTATATATATATATATGTATGTGTATATATATATATATATATATGTATGTGTATATATATATATATATATATGTATGTGTATATATATATATGTATGTGTATATATATATATATGTATGTGTATATATATATATATATATATGTATGTGTATATATATATATATATGTATGTGTGTGTATATATATATATAAATTTGGTCTCCAAGCACATTTTAATATGGAGAACATGTTGAGACCTTTAGATCGTCTGTTTGATTTTGGTGAGTTGACATGTAGTCAGTTAATATGTTTGATTTTGGATTATGTAACAAACTGTTTGATATATAGATCCGGAGTAGAGTCAAACTTTCAAACTATGGAGATCAAATATAAATAGGGGTCAATTATATAAATTTTTCATACTGCGAATATAAATCAATTTATATTATTTATAGCATTTTACTCAAAAATATATAGAACATCACATATAAAATAGAATTTTTAAAAATTAATGGGGTCAATTGACCCCTGATATAGGTAGTCTAGTACCAATTCGGTACTAGCTCTTATGTCTCTTTTGGTTTCTAAGAAAATCGGTGGACTTTTAGGGGTGCTGATTTTAGCACAACTACTTTTTTTTATTAACACAATAGTTTTAAAATTTTCAAGAATATAGTCAACTTTATCCTTACTTTATTGTTGTTATAGCTTGCCTTATTTAATTATTGCATCAACACTTTCTTTATTTTAATGATTATGATTCACTTTATTTCCAAAATCAAAGCATCTCTCTAGATGCATTTCTTTCATAAAGAACCGAAGACACAAATTAAAACTCATAATTATTGAGAAGGAAAATCAATTTACCAATCAACAAAAAGAAAACTTATAATTAAATTAACAGATAATAAATTGTAGATTTTGTTAATTGAAATGATAGATTTAAAGATAAAATTATCTAAGTATTTAGTTATATTATTTAATTTACAATTAATCAAAAATATTGTCAACATAATTTTCAATCAATTGAGTAACATAATTAAAAGTAGGAAGTAATTACATTTAAAAAAAAAAAAAAGTTAAGTGGCAATTGGAATATATTATTTGAAATTTTGGTTGGGTAACATGCTAAATAATTTCTTCTTCTTTTCATAGTATAGTATACAATTTTTTTACCAAAAGTAAGACAACGTGAATGAAGAATAACAAACTTGAAAGATTGTTAATTAAAAAAAAGAAACAAATGATAGCTTGATTGAGAAACAAATTGAAGGTAAAGTTGTTTGTTTATTAAAATATTTAAAGATTGTTGTTTTGATAATACTTTTTGTGGTGTAAATATCAGTATCCGACTTTTAGTCCATTTTGATATAAGAAAAGAAATTTAATGAATTTTTTCTTTTACTTTTATTCATATCTGATGAACTAACTAAAAAAATCTTATTCGTACTTTATCTTATCGAAGATAATCAGATAAACGGATAGAAGAATGTCGGTGACACTCCTAATTCTTCATGAAAATTTGCTAACTTACAATAATTGAGGAGGCACAAAACGACACAAGTTATTAGGATTTGATTTGTTTCCTGTTGTCGGCAGGGACACAGCTTTAAAGAAGGGACAGCGCCGTGGTACGGTACACAAAAGCTACACACCTTGCTAAAAAGAGTTATTTTAAGATTAAAACGAACGAACTACAGAATTTTAACATACAAACCAGACTTTGTGGCTCCTGATTAATGCGCGTTTGTTTGAATAAGGCAAGTCAAAGAAAATAATGCTTTCTTAATTTGTTCCCACCATGCATGGTTGTAAATAAATACATCGAATATGATCCATTCATGTTCGAATATATAGTATTTAGATATTTATCGGATAAAAATTCGTATTTATGATTTGGGAAAATTTCTAGTGTCCATACAAATTCATACAAATTTCTAAAATAGTCAATATATCTTTAAAATACCGTAATATTCAATATCTCAAAAACTTAACATTCTTTCTTTATTTTATTTATTTATTTAACATTTTGTTCAATTATTTTATAAATTAAATTGATAATATATATACTCTCTCATTTCAAACTCTTCTCTGAACTTTTGTATTGGAAGATCGTCATTCATCTTGGATGATCAAATCTTCTTCCCTACAGTATGTGTTAATAGTTCAATAAGCTCTTACTCCTTGAACTCTACCCAACAATCCAACATACTATCCTTTAGTTTTTTCCCATCACTTCAAACTAGTCTAATCAGTAAAATAGTGACAGAGGGAAAAATTGGGCTATCAGAAAAGCTGCCTACTTGAGGTAAGGACTTGGTTCAACACTACGTAGTCAATTTCTATAACATCGTACAGGTGAAGTGAATGATGAAATTTGTTGTCGGTTAAACTATGGAGGAATTTTTCAGGTACAATTGGAACATTTCTGTCAAGTAATTGCCAACATTTTCCTTTGAGCACTGAATCTCTGCTGCTGTCACCAACAAGCAGTTCATACTTCATATGTCTTTTGACAAGGAAGAAGGGAATTTGGTTCTCAAACAATAGTAGATCAAGCAATAGATTAAAGTTGGAATATCAGTCCTTAAATATATATTCAAAAATGCTGGCGCAGTTTTAAGGAACTAGTTGAATAATTTTTTTTTGAAGAAAAATAAGAGTCTAGCCATATTTTCATTGATAAATTGTCTGTTACAAGGAGTTTGTAACGCATAATAGGAAAAAAAACAAGGGGGCTCAAAACAGTTGAGCTTAAAAAAAGGAAACATAAAAACGATATAAAAGAAAAAACAGGAAGAAAAATGGTAAAGGGAAATTAAAATAGAAGAAATATATATTTATTTATGCTAATGTGTTGTTGCCCTGCGTGTTCTTGCTTCAAAAAATTGCATCTGCCAAAGACTTCGTTCCTGAGTTCGTCAATGTTTTTACTTCCATCTGTAAATGTTCGGGCACACCTCTCATGCCATAAGATGAAGAGTGTCATCAGTAAGGCCGACCTCTGACCTACAGCAACTCTTTTCCTTGTTAAGATCTTGATTTTTGACGAGATGGCATTCACCATGGCCAATTTTTCTGGTATCGTCCTTGCCATTTATTCATATAGATCTCTTGAAAAAGGGCAATTGTTGAACAAATGCTTTGTAGTTTCCTGGCGTGCCTTACATAAAATGCATCTGTTGACTAATTGAAACCCTCTCTTTTTGAGATTATCTATTGTTAAAAGTTTGTTCCTTATCAAAAGCCATCCAAATACCTAACTAGTTGAATAATTGAAATTATGAAATTGACTTACATCAACCTTTAAAAAAAAACATTATCAATGTATGGATCGACTCATTATGAGCTTGACTCATTTTGGATCTGAAGCACTCGAATCGGCCAGATTGGTGATTCGAGTAACACTACTACAAAAATATACATTGTACACTGCACACTGTACACTGTACACGGATTTGGCAATTTTATATAAGAACCGTGTACCAAATATGATTTTTTAAGATCTGAACGATTTCTACATGGCTAATTAGTTAATAATCAGTGTAGAATTATTACAGAGAGCTACACGGTTTATTAGAAACCACAAATCCGTGTGTAAAGAGGTCCGTGTGCAAGTTATTGAGAGAGCTACACGGATTTTTGTTAAATATCCGTGTAGGAATATATACACGGATTTTTGATAATATATCCGTGTAGAAATGGAAGCTTTGTACACAGATTAATAATTAACTAGCCGTGTATGGTTTAGTTGGAGAGCTACACGGATTAATAAGCAAATATCCGTGTATAAAAGTGTAGGGTTTTAATGTCTTCTCCTTCCAGCGCCGTTTTGATCAAGTCTTTTATATATGCACCTCTGTACATCTCTCTGAACTGAGTTTTTTCCTATCAGATTTCTGTGAATTGAGGCCAGCAGCTGAGATCTGAGATCTTTGAAGTTTGTATTTTCTCCTCTCCATCTTTCTAAGGTTAGTAATATGTATTTAAATCATTTTCTTCCTCTAATTTTCTGTTATTTATGCTTATTTGGGTCATTTCATGCATGCTTGATTTCTTAATTTTAGATGTAATTAATTAGTGTATTGTTGTCCAATAACCGACCTATAGATGTTTTTAGGTCCATGCCCGTTCAAAATTAATCCAATAGGGATTAATTTTGGATAGTCCCCGTTTTGGGACTGCTCTTTGAATATTATGTCTCATTTAGGATGTGAACACATATTAGCGGAATTTAATTAGTATTTGAGGAAAGTTCGACAGTATTTTCCCTTAATGCTCCTACGAGTATGTGGTTCGTACGCATACTTGGGGAGTTAAGGGGAAATGCTGCCGAATTTTTCTCAACTACTAATTAAATCTCGCTAATATGTGTTCACATATGAGACATAATATTCAAAGAGTGGGTTAGGATTGTAAACCGGCCCTTTGTAAGTCCAAAATTTTGTTACAATGGAGAATGTTGACCATGCATGATTAATTGATCAAATTATTTTTTTAATTTGATTTACAGATTGATCGAAGTTGGATGTATGAAATGCGACGTGACAGTGAAGAATATTTGGTTCACGTTGATGAGTTTATAAAATTTGCTGAGAGTTATAGAGTGAAGAAAAAAGAAGAAGACATTTTGTGTCCTTGTAAAGATTGTAAAAATTTATTAAGATTTTTGGACATCGAAGAAATTAGAGCTCATTTCATTTGTCGGGGATTTAAGAAGAGATATACATGTTGGTTCATGCATGGTGAGAAATTTGGGAAAAGTATTAGTGCCAGTAAAGATTGTAATCGTGAATTGAATGATGAGAATGTTGAAATTTCTGATAATTTTGAATTTGATTGGAACGAGGATTATGAGTGTAGAAAATTCTAATAATGTCGAACCCGGAAACGACGATGGTGAGATGGAGATGAATTTTGATGAAAATGTAGAACACAAGTTTACTGAAAATTTTGAGGAAATGTTACGTGATGTGGAAGATGATATTAGTGTTAAAAATTATGATAAATTTCAAAATTTGTCTAATGAATCCAAGAAGCCGTTGTATCCCGGGTGTACCAAATTTACAAAACTGTCAGCTGTGTTGAAATTATTAAATTTAAAAGCAGACAATGGTTGGAGAGATAAGAGTTTCACGTCCTTATTACAGCTTTTACGAGAAATGCTTCCAGATAACAACGAGTTACCCGATACAATATATCAGGCAAAGAAGTTGATATGTCCAATGGGGTTGAAGATCGAAAGAATACATGCATGTCCGAATGACTGTGTATTGTATCGTAACGAGTACAAGGCCATGCATGTATGTCCTAAATGCGGTGTTTCACGGTATAAATGTAAGAACCAGGACACTGATGATTGTAACGAGGCCACAAATGGCCGGCCTCCGGCTAAGGTGTTGTGGTATTTGCCGATAATACCGAGATTCAAACGGTTGTTTGCGAATCCCAAAGATGCAAAATTATTGCGCTGGCACGAAGAAGAGCTCAAAAATGACGGTAAACTAAGGCACCCGGCTGATTCTCCTCAATGGAGAAACATTGACAGACATTTCAAAGAATTTGGTTCTGAAATGAGGAACCTTAGGATTGTGGTGAGCTCAGATGGAATGAGTCCGTTTGGAAGCATGAGCAGTCGGCACAGTACTTGGCCAGTTCTTCTAGCCATCTATAATCTTCCTACTTGGTTGTGCATGAAACGCAGATATATAATGATGTCATTACTAATCCAAAGACCCAGACAACCCGGAAATGACATAGATGTATATCTTGCACCATTAATCGAGGACCTCCAAAAATTGTGGCATGATGGCGTCCCGGTCTGGGATGCGTACTACAAAGAGGTCTTTCAATTGCGGGCCATGGTGTTTTGCACCGTAAAAGATTTCCCCGCGTACGGGAATTTGTCGGGTTACACTTGTAAAGGAGCAAAAGCGTGCCCGATCTGTGAAGATGACACGCAGGTGCTGAGGTTGAAAAATTGTCAAAAGAATGTATTCATGGGGCATCGTAGGTTTCTTCCTATTAATCATCCATATCGTAAGAAGAAGATGGCATTCAACGGGAAAATTGAGCTTGGAGTGGCTCGTCATCCATTAGACGGGGAGAGTGTCTTCAAACGGGTAAAAAACATTAATGTTGTTTTTGGCAAATGCGCCAAAGCACCACCGAAGAATATTTGAAAAAAGAGGTCCATATTTTGGGAGCTACCGTACTGGAAGCATTTAGAAGTGAGGCATTGCCTAGATGTCATGCATGTTGAAAAAAATGTCTGCGACAGTTTAATTGGTTTATTATTGAACATTCCGGGGAAGACTAAATATGGTATTAAAGTGAGAAAAGACATGGTAGAGATGGGAATACGACACGAGCTCGCACCGCAGGAGAAAGGGAAGCGCACATACCTACCCCCCGCACTGTGCACAATGTCAAAGAAAGAGAAAACAAGCTTCTGTGAATGCATCAATGGTATAAAAGTCCCATCAGGGTATTCTTCGAATATTTAGAAGCTGGTGTCGATGAAGGACCTGAAGTTGATTGGTATGAAATCCCACAACTGTCATGTTTTATTGACACATATAATTCCCGTTGCAATTCGGGGAATTTTACCAAAGCACGTTCGTCAAACCATTACGATGCTTTGTTCTTTCTTCAATGCAATAAATTCCAAAGTGATAGACCCTCTAAAATTGAACTCTTTGCAAAAGGAGGTCGTCGTTACTCTTTGCCAACTTGAGATATATTTTCCGCCATCTTTTTTCGATGTTATGGTTCACCTTGTTGTTCATCTTGTGAGAGAAATTAAGATTTGTGGTCCCGTGTTCCTGCGGTATATGTATCCATTCGAGAGATACATGGACATCTTGAAAAAATACGTAAGGAACCGACATCGACCCGAAGGTAGCATTATAGAAGGATATTCCACGGAAGAGGTGATTGATTTTTGCACCAACTACTTGACCGGTGTGGATCCTATTGGCGTTCCAAAATCTCGATACGAGGGAAGGCTCCAAGGAGTCGGGACAATTGGATTGAGAGACGTAGTTGCTGAACTAAATGAACTACAAAAGGCACATTTTATTGTACTACAGCACATGACAGATGTTGCTCCCTATATAGATGAGCACATGACAATCCTTCAACAACAAAACTACACGAGAAGTCAGAAGTGGCTTGTTAACGAGCATAATAGTTCTTTTATAGGATGGCTGAAAGAAAGAGTGAAGTCACACCCCGTACCTGAAATTGTTAAACTGCTGGGCGAAGGACCCCAAATTGTTGTTAGAACATTCCAAGGATACGAGATTAACGGATATACATTTTACACAAAATCCCAGAGTGATAAGAGCACGATGCAAAACAGTGGGGTGACGTTGGTGGCGACCTCTCAAGAATTCAGTAGATCCGGAGATGGCCGGGCTCTAATAGCATCAAAGTCATATTATGGCGTTATTGAAGAAATTTGGGAGCTCATTTACATTCCTCACCTGAGCATTCCCGTGTTTCGGTGTCAATGGGTCGAAGACCGAGGAGTTAAAGTTGATAGCGACGAGTTCACACTCGTTGATTTTAACAGGGTTGGGCATGTTGATGATCCGTTTATGCTCGCCAAGCAAGCCACCCAAGTCTTTTATGCCACTGACCCGAGTGATGATAGGTTGAGCGTCGTCCTATCCGGAAAAAGAAGGATTGTCGGGGTAGAAAATGTCGTCGATGAAGAAGAGTACGACCAGTTCGACGAAATACCTCCTTTTTGTACCGACGTGCAAGCTGAGGTAGCAACACTTGAAGGGGTAGACGAAGCTGACTACATGCGGTCCGACCACAATGAAGGATTATAGGCCGAGGGTACTGTTCAAATAGTGGAAAAAAGGAGAAAAAGGAAAAGAAAAAAAACATAGTGTATAATATTTATTTTGTTTAAAACCGTGTAGCTTTTAATATACAACTTTAGCTTATAATATATATCAAATAAAAAAGGAAAAAAAGAGGAAAAAAGAAAAAAAAAAGCATAATGTATAATGAGCAAAACTAGGGTTTGATGTGCTCACGCCGTGAGCACACCTCCTATGCATTTTCAAAGTTCAAATAGTCGATTCGAACCTTCCATCATATTAAAATGTGCTTGGAGACCAAATTTTACATTTTTTGGAAATTTTTTACTATTTTTTAAAAATCATTTGTTTTTCAAATTTCAAATTATTGTTTAGTTTAATCAAAAATTCTGAAAAAATAGTAAAAAAAATAGTAAAAAATTCTGAAAAAATAGTTTAATTTCAAATTTCAAATTATTGTTTAGTTTATCAAATAAAAAAGGAAAAAAAGATAAAAAAAAGGACAATTAGCTTTCAAATCTTAGTCCAAATATTAGTATTAGTTTTCAAAATATTAGTTAAAACATTTAATAATAAAATAAAAGAGTGAGCCTATGGTGCTATGCATAGCACGGATGGGGTCCGTGCTACGGCCAAAAATTTGACTTTTTAAAATTCTAATGGTCGATCCAACTGTTCAATGTGATAACCATATGAATATGTACTTGCAAACTAAATTTTATATTTTTTCGAATTTTTTTACTATTTTTTTAGATAGGTAGAAAAATCAGTGTTTTCTGAAAATTCTGGACCATCAAAATTCTACCTATCTAAAAAAATAGTAAAAAAATTCGAAAAAATATAAAATTTAGTTTGCAAGTACATATTCATATGGTTATCACATTGAACAGTTGGATCGACCATTAGAATTTTAAAAAGTCAAATTTTTGGCCGTAGCACGGACCCCATCCGTGCTATGCATAGCACCATAGCCTCACTCAAATAAAATATCAAATATCAGTATTATATTTTAATATTAGTTGCTTGGTACAAATATCGGTATAAGTTTTTAATATTAGAAATATACAATTTTAGTTAATTTATTATTACTTTAGAAATATTAGTTGCTTGTAACTGAACTGAACCTGGGACCCGCCTGTCGGACCTATTTATACACGGACATTTAGCTAATAGTCCGTGTAGAAATGGAAGAGAGCTACACGGTCTATTAGCTAGATATCCGTGTAGAAAGAGAATTGCACACGGACTATTAGCTAGATATCCGTGTCGAAAGAGAATTGCACACGGACTATTAGGTAAATGTCCGTGTATAAATAGGTCCGACAAGCGGGTCCCAGGTTCAGTTACACAATTTTTTGCTCCCTATATCCCAAGCGCCCGATATTTTATTTCCCCTTCTAATTAATTTCGAACTCTTTCAAATTCTGCGCTCCTCCCCTCTGCCTCCTCCGCCTCCTCTCAGTCCTCCGCCTCTCGCTGCTCCTCTCCGTCGGCCTCCCCTCGCCCGCTCCGTCGGCCTCCCCTCGCCCGCCTCATCGACTGTTCAAATTAGGGTCTCTCTCTCTGGTTAGCGTCTCTCTCTCTCTCTCTCGTTATTTTGCAATAGGCCGGGGTTTGCTGTTGCTTGGGAGAAACTTAAAAAACAAAACAAACAAATTAAATGGGGGTTTTCTGCCTAAGTCAGAAAATGCACTAGTTTTATTTATTTTGAGAAGAGTAAATTTTAAGAGTATATGATATAGGGTTTACGGTTTGGATTTGTCAAATTGAGCTTTAGGGTTTAGGGTAAACCGATTTCTTTTAACCGTGATTGCTTTAGATTTGTTCATTAAAAAACTTTGTTCATCTTGTGTTATATATATTTAGCAATTAGAATAAATGTATTATATATATTTGGCAATTAAATGTGTTATATATATTTGGCAATTAAAAAATGTGTTATGTATATTCTTAGAATAAATGTGTTATATATATTTGGCAATTAAAAAAACTTTGCATTAGAATAAATTAAAAAACTTTGTATTAGAATAGATTAAAAAACTTTGCAATTAAATGTGTTATATATATTCTTAGAATAAATGTGTTATATATATTTGGCAATTAAAATTTTTTGCATTTAAACAAATTAAAAAACTTTGCATTAGAATAGATTAAAAAACTTTGCAATTAAATGTGTTATATATATTCTTAGAATAAATGTGTTATATATATTTGGCAATTAAAAAACTTTGCATTTAAACAAATTAAAAAACTTTGCATTAGAATAGATTAAAAAACTTTGCATTAGAATATATATTTGGCTCTTTGCATTTAAACCACACCAATTAGAGGTAATTTTAAGATATGTAACAATATTTCATTTCATGCAGAACCATGTCGGTTGAGGATGAGTACGTAGATATGATGGCAGAAGAGGAGCAGCAAGCTACTGCCTCATCAGAAAGAAGGAAAAGAGGGCCGACAATGTGCACGGGCACGTCCGAGCAAAAGCAGTTGGAAATCTGGTTCACGGAAGACGGGCGTGCGCAGGGTGAAAAACGGATCAAATACTCAAATTGGTGTACGAGTTTGGTGAGGCAAAAAGCGAGTATCCTTGTAGAGAGATGGGATCATTTTACGGACGAGGAGAAGGACGAGTGGTGGAACATGGTGAAGGTAAAATGTCTAACAACTCGTTGCTTTATTTTCACTGATGTATCTATACTTGAATACACTAAATTTTGGTGTCAAACAGGCACAGTGGAACATCCCGAACGACGTTCCAAAGGATAAGACTCTGAGGATAATGAATGAGGGCTGGAAGCAATTCAAGAGCACGTTGAAGACGGTATTCATGGACAAAGGGAGAAATCCGGTAGGCTACTACAAATGGCTAAAACAAGAGGACTGGGAGGCGTTTCAAGCTTTGAAGTCGACCGAAGAGTTCCGGGTATCTAACTCGTGCCAAACTTATGCTTATTATTTATTGATATGTACTTATCTTTCTAAAATTAACTGATCGGTGCATTGTTTCTGTGAAGGCAAAAAGTGATAAAGGCAGGAGGCTCGTTGCCTTGAACAAGTATCCACACCATCTAGGGTCAGCTGGTTACGAGGGTAAGAAGGCAGAATGGAGGAAAATACTGGACCAAAACAAGGATTCTGACTCACCCGTGGTTAGGATCTAAAATCCTAGGGGCCAAGATTGGTTCATGGGTAGATCCGAGGTAACCGCTGACGGGAGGATAGTACTCCCAAAGGATTTGCAACCCGTGGCTCAAAGAATGGTAAGAGTCCTTTGTTATTACTTTGTGACACTCATGTACAAAATTATAACTCCAAAGGTACATCACTTGATCTTTTGCTATAACTAATTCTTCTACTTGAACAGTTGGAGGTAGAGGAGGAGGTCAACTCGAGTGCCCGGAGTGTCGAAAGACAAAATGATTCATTGGCCGTAGCGCTCGAGAATCCAGAACACCCGGGTCGAGTAAGGGGTGTAGGGGCCTATAGGGGCTGGAAGGAGGTGTTCCGAGTGGAGGGACAAAAACCTCGAAGAAAATCTCGTGCCAAGGTAAACAAAGACGAGATAGTTGCGCAGATACGCGCGGAGGTGAGCAAAGAGTACGACGCAAGGTTTGCTGAGATGGAATCAAGGTTGTTGAGCCAAATTAGATCAGCAACTACGCAGCCATCTGAGCAACCACCTCCCATTTCGTCGGGAATTCGGCGAAGTAGTCAAGCATCCGGCACGTGGGCCTTAGACGATTTGGATAATCTCAAGGTAATCAATACTTGTTCATAATATAAAAGGTAATTAAAACCTGTTTGTAACCTTATTATACAATATCGCACCATTAAAATAAACAACTTTCTGATAATTGCAGGACCCCAGAGCATGCGACCTCGTCCTGTGGCCTGATAGTGTTCCTCTGACCGTTGCTAAGGGTGTTGTACATCCAGGAGCCAATACTATACACTTACCTCAGCTAAGGCCCGACCATGCATGGGTGCAGGTTGACTTAGTCGTGGATGGATGGCAGCGCGTATCCCTTCCTGTCCCTTCCGACGACATGCTTGTGCTTGATGATGCACGGATGTCATTTGTCCAGTGGCCCAAGGGTCAGATTATTTTGGATCAGGTAATCCATAAAAAAATTCATTTATTTTGTTACATTCAAATCATTCTTATTTGTTATACTTGAATAATCCATTTATAATTTGATACAGACACGAGGAGTTGATGTCACCGGTACGGCGATGTCACCGTTACACCAGGAGGTGGCTTGCGACGTCGGGGCTAACGCGCCACAATCACCACACCGTCCTATGGTCACCGAAGAAGAATACAGCCGTTTGCCCAATGATTTGCGCATTCTCCACGATCACTTGATGACGGCGCCCGAAGGCATGAAGGATATCATCATCCCTGTCCCACCTGGGATGTTTCTACACGAAGGCAGGGATCTCCTGCTGTCGTTCCAAGACTTCAAGGACATCTTCCACCACTCGTCATCCGACAAATGGCTCGATGTGTCATTCATCACCATTTTCCTCATGTTAGTGATCAAAAATTATTTTCATTATTGTATAGAACTCAAATATATATTCTAATTACAATATTATGAGTTTTCAGGAAGCTAGTCCGAAACTGTGATGAGATGGTTGAAAAGAAGAACTTGTGCACATTTCTGGACCCGGAAAAAGTGAGTTCTACGGCAGTGACATGTTATTCGGATATGGCTATCGAGTACATGTGTTCTGCGATGCATCGTGCTAAGGCGGAGGAGAAGAAATTCATTCTCATGCCATACCACCAGAGGTTAGTTCTAATCTTAACTTATGTGTTGTTTATATTTTAATTAAAGAATTGTATAAAGAAAATAAAAGTTAAACATAAAAAAATGAAATCACACCATCAACCATAGCAAACACTTGTGTCACTATTATATGCTAAAGTACTATAATTCTTCTCCTCGATCCCACAGCAAACATTGGTGTTCGATTATCATTGTGCCGTACCTAAATGTGGGCATAATTGTTGATTCTTGTAAGCCCAAAGGAAGGATCGCGCTTGACAAGTGCAAAGCTATCTTTCCTTTTGTGAATAAGTAAGCAATAATAATTCACTAGGTTTGAATTTCTTTCAATCATATCAAATTATAAAATTGCTAATTACATTCACTCAATTTTTGTAAGGGCTTTTGCGAAATATATTAAAGAGGGAGGATCAGATAGCACGGACACGCGCAAGAAATCTAAGTTGAATTGGAAGTGGATGTTGGTAAGCACACTTTATGAGTTAGTAATTTCATATCTTGTTCAAAAAAATATTGTCATTCTAACAAAGGCCGCTAAATGTAAATTTCAGAGCCCGCAACAGTTGGAGGGTTGAGAATGCGCTTATTACACGATGATATTCATGTTTGACTTTGTCGAAAGAATACAATTCCTATTCCCAAAAGCGGTATGTACTTCATATTAAACTATTTTAAAAGTTTGCATGGGCACACTAAAAATTATCGATCCCTTGTGAAATTTGGAAGCAGATATAAATATGATTTTTAAATAATTATTCGTATATGATTTTTTTTAAATTCAAATTTTATTTCAGAGAGTCATATGTCACTTTTTATTTGAACTTTGAAGTACACTATGAAGTTTTGTTATAATTGCTCAACTATATCTACTCAAACTTCATCTTTTAGTAAGATTTATAAGTTCTGATATATTTGACTAATGATCTAATAATAACTTTTTGTTAGTTATATTTTTTTTACTAATACATCTATTATGAAAGTACTATGTAGTTAATTTTATAAAAATATGTCATAATTGTATTTTAATATCTGAACTATATTTGTATTCATATATGTATTCATGTAATATTCGATCTCTATCCGTATTAATTTAAGAGGATTTTACTATGTAATATTCGATCTCTATCCGATTAATTTAAGAGGATTTTACTATGGTATTCTCTATTTCTCTTTTCAGCGAATAAAGAAATTAATGAGTATTAAGTGCAATATTTACTTTTGTAAAATATTGTAAATTTAATGACTAAATTAGTTATTTTTATTTTGTAAATTTGACAATAACATTAACAGCAAGAATGTGAAAAGCATATGTTCTTTGTAAAAAATATTATATTATAATTTGACTATTTTATTCTTAATCAAATCACTAGTTTAAATTTTGATATAAAAAATTAACGACTATAATGATAAAGAACATCATAATAAAACTTTCTTTTACAAATAATTGTCACAAATTTTGAGTGTCACATCTCAAAGACTAGAATATCATAATGTTCTTTCCAAAAACATTTTCAAAACAAAAGGTTCCAAAATTTAATTTGACCACTATGTACTACTTGCATGAGTAGAAAACAAATCCTCAATTAATGCAAATTCTAATAACGTCTGACAAGTGATGATGACTTATTAATGAGTTCGGTTAGTATGACATTGGTGTCATATGACACTAACTTCAAAATTGATTGGATAGACTTTAAACGACTGATTCAAACCGTTCAAACCAATTTACTTTATGAGTGATGTGTTTACATGCAATTTTTTTATATTTTCGAATTATTTTAGTATCAAATCAAGCGGTAAAAAATATTGAAAAATGAATGTATTAAAATTAACTTAAAAACTCACACATTTGACCGCTGACTTGATACTAAATAAATTCGAAAAATTATAAATTTTGCATGTAAACGTGCAATTAATGAAGTAGATCGGTTTGGACGGTTTGAATTTACCGTTTGAAGTCGATTTGATAGGTTTTAGAGTTAGTATTATATAGACTGAAATGACACTGATATTATAGTAGCCGGACTCCTTATTAATCCCTCTGACCAACGTCAACAAAGATGCAAACAATTTTATTATCACTAGGTGGCAAAAGAAGGAACACAAAATTGGATTTACATCTCCCTTATCATGCAATGGAACTGTGATTCAGGACTTCAGGTGCAGTATAGATTTAGGAGCCCTTCATTAAATATCTACAGTACATATTCCGTACGGAGTTGATGACAGCACGATCAAAAAGCATTGGACGGTTAGAGGATATTTTATTTATAGAAAATATTATAAAATAATAGAGAGAAAAATAATAATATTTCTTTTTCTCTTTTTCTCTATTATTTTATAATATTTTCTATAAATAAAAATTTCTCTAATAGTCATCGTCCATAGCGCATCACATGGTATTCCAAAATCCTTCAACTATTTTAGTTTTACAAATTGAAAAATTAATTTATCAGAACACAAGATGGATTACTTTATTTTTTTAATAAATAGATGGGACCAAACAATAATTCGGTTTCATTGGAGAGAGATGCTAATGGTTCAATCTCATGGTATGAAAATTGATGGGACCGAATTATGAGTTCAGTCTCACTGGGCTCTGCCTCTCCCCAATAAGGAGAAGAGAGAAAAGGAAAGAGAGATTAATAGTTCGGTACCACTCGTGAAAAAATATTACAACTGAACTATTAATTACATCCATACAAATACTTTAATAGAAATTATTGAATGATTCGGTCTCATCTATGAATTGAAAAATTGTAATATATCTTGTTTCTGATAATTTTTTTTTAAATTTCTAAAAATATAAAAAATTGAAAATTTTGATCCATAGGACTAGGGAACAGGATAGCTTCGCTGTAGACGACCTCAACTTGTGAAGCAACCGTTGAAACAGAAATAGTGTGTTAGTTATGATGAAAAAGGTTGTAAACGTCATTTAAGGATTTAAAATAATAAAATTTGCCTAATTTATTATTTCAATGAGTTGGTCTAACAGCAAATTAGAGGTTCAGAGAATAACAATTTAATCTAATCATTTTTATAAAATGAATAGATCATTGTCAACATGATATATTGAGAAGGATTCAAATGCTTTTATTTTTTATGTCTCTATTATATCTCTATTTTTTAAATGTTAATAACTTAAATATTACAATAAAACTATTATATTTTATTTATATTATTTTTTCTATGATCATACAAAAAATTACAACATTTTGACTTTATTTTGATCGGTATCAAGAGTTTGCAAAAGTACATTGATATGAATATATTCTTCACGTTGATTTTTTAACTTATAGATTCATATAAAAACAAAATAAAAAATTATAAATATAATGTGCATGTGCATGTAGAGAAAATAATATGATCACATTTAGTGGTTTTATTTTGACATATAAGTTATAATTTTTTGTTATTAAAAAATTAAAATGCTGAAGCACGAGGGAGACAATAAAAATGAAGGCATTGAACCCTCCCCTGATATATTATTATTATATTAATATTTTTTATTATGTCACGTCATTAATTACAATAATTATTTAAGTAATTATTATTATTATCATTACTTCGTTAGTAATATTATTGTTATTTTGTGTGGTATGATTTTGGTCATATTATCGCTACCATTATTATTACTCATGAGTGGTGTTATGGTGCTTTACAAAGCAATAATAGGTCCGTACTTTGACTCTATATTTTTATTGAATTCATATCACCGACGGTACCGTAATAGGGAATCTTTTACAATTACTTGATCTGGACCGAACTTTTTAACTTGGCACGACTCTCCAAGTCCAATAATACTGCCCCCTCAGTCAGCCCGAATCCCAAACCGGCTGAGAGTTAATCTCAAACCGTAAATAGCTAACTGTAAAAGGGAATCTTTTACGGTACCATCGAGGATATGGATACATTTTTATTTCCATAGTGCAAACGGTGGATTCGAGGTGTTCAATGATATCTAATATTAAAATCTTAGTGAAAATCAAATGTATATTTATTATTTATCATCATTGTTATCTTCTTGTTATTGTTGATGTTGTTGTTTTTCTTCTTCTTATTCATTTTTTTATGAACTATTTTTTTTCTTCTTCTCATCATCATCATTATTACCAGAGTGAGGTTATGGTAGTATGCAAATTACAAATATATTTGTATTGTGGATCCATATTTCCATATTCAAAGTTTAAACAATTAATCTGAATTATTAAACATAATCTCTATATGAAAATATAATTGAAAACAAAAGTATACTTTTTTTATAATTTTTTGCTATTTTTTTAAATAGATAGAAAAACCACTTGATCTAAAAATTCTGGACCATTCAAAAAAATTAATTTTTTACTTATTTTAAAAAATAGTAAAAAGATTCTAACTTTAAAAATCTAACTTTAATTTTCCACTTGATCTTCAGGTATGCTTTCATATAGAGATCATATTTAACGGTTCGGATCAACTGTTTGAACTTTAAAAATAAAGAGATAGATCTATAGCATGAGTCAATCCGTAATATATTACCATCATCTCAATCTAATACTACTATTATACAAGCCACCATTTTCACCACGACTAATAATTTATCAAACTACAGCTGTACTCTTCAGAATGATACAAGAATAGCATCATTCTGCCATCCATACTGATTTACCCATTATTATACTTCTACAATTCAAAAAAGCATTATCGGAGTGTTATTCTTTAATTTGCTAAAAAAGAAAGCACGAGTCTCTGTGCTTTTAAAAGAATTGTAAATTAGCTTGTAACTTGTGGCTCCCTCACGTTTGATTTGTACTTATTTCAAATTTCTCCTCATTAGATATTTGGTTAGTTTTATTTCAAACCATTTCATTTGATTTCTCCGAGTTTGATTCGAACTAGCTGGATATATTATTTTATTATCCAATTTGAGATAGCACTTAACATAAGATAGAATGAATATATTTAAAAAAATGAAAATGTTCTGTTCAAATTCAAAATATTGAAATTAAAGTAATTTTATCTAAAAATATTATTAATTATTATTATTATTATTTAAAATATGAAAAATAAAAATCTAATATTATGTTCACGAATTAAATTGAAGCTTGAATTAATTTGAACGAGTCGACCCAACAATTCAACTATCAAGCAAAATTAAAAATCAGTTTGCTATGACTTTGCTATGACTTTACCGATTTTAAGTAAAAATTCGAGATCGAGCCACCAAACTATTTAATACCTAAAAAAAGTATTCAATTAAATTTCCAGTATACAACCTCTTATATAAAATATATTATCTTTACTACTAAATCAAACATTAATTCTCTCAAATGACTCGATATTTTTTTTTTAGGAAAAATAGGATTATAGATCCATATCAATGACTCGAATTTATTAGCAGTTATTTTCTAACAAGTAACAATAGAATATTAGTTGTCTTTTAATGTGCAATATCTGCGGTACTCATTGTATCATTAATTGTTCAATGATAAGTCAAAATTTCAGGAGGGTGGCAGGTTGCTCATTTATAATTGGTCTATTTCCAGTACAGCGTGGCACCGCTTTACAAAACGGTAAAATGGGTGAGATCCAACAACCGCACCACTAGTGAACGAGGTGCAGCATTAATTGTTAAAGAGGATCCAAGTTCCAAGTGGAATTTACATTTCAAATTTTAATATCTTGTTTGTCACACAGTACCTCAAAATTCCGATATTTTTATTAACACCAAAAAAAAAAACAAATTATCAAATTTGCCCCCACTCCAAACTTATTTTTAAATCTACCCCAACCGCCCGTCTGTTGGGCGGTCCAGATCCAGAGCAGACCGCCTAGTCACTGGGCGGTCCACTACCCAGAGCTGACCGCCCAGGGAGCGGGCGGTCCAGATCCGGAGCAGACCGCCTAGCCACTGGGAGGTCCACTACCCATAGCTGACCGCCCAGGGAGCGGGCGGTCCACTTTTTTTTTTTTTTTTTTAAGAGACTATGAGGAATTCTAACGCTAAAAATTCGAATTTTGTTTTAAATATTAGTTAGATTACTTCTTTTGAGCATATTTATACTAAAATACGCTAAATTACTTGCAATTATGTTAAATTACGTTGAATTACACTAAATTACTTTAAATTAAGCTAAATTACACTAAATTACATTAAATTACGGTAAAATACGGTAAATTATGCTAAATTACATATGAATAGGGACGATATCTTCACTGAAAAGGCGAAAAACAACGACGAAACTTCAAACGGTCATAAAACGATGCTCGAGTGTCCGATTTCAGCAAATGACCACTTTTCGGAAAGCTTGAGAAAATATGCTTGCATCTGTGCCAACGATGCCATATTCCAAAATTCAAAATCGCCAAAAAACAAAGGGAAGACCCTCAAAACTTGAGTTGAAGTTTCCGATTAAGATTTTCATTTCTATTATTCAATCAAAGTAGCTCAGTAAATTAGCTACATAATGAACTTGTAGAATACCAATTTTTACTATTTTTTATGATTCATGAAAGATGACACATAATTGGTCTACTTTAGCGTAATTTTGCGTTGTTTAGCGTAATTTACCATATTTTAGCATAATTAAAGAAGTTATTGTTATTTAGCGTAATTTAGTGTAATTCAGCGTAATTTAACATAATTTCAAGTAATTTAGCATATTTTAGTATAAATATGCTTCAAAGAAGTAATCTAACTAATATTTAAAATAACGAATTTTTAGCGTTAGAATTCAGCTTCTTGATGTTCATAGTATCTTTAAAAAAAAAAAAAAAAAAGGTGGACCGCCCGCTCCCTGGGCGGTCAGCTATGGGTAGTGGACCGCCCAGTGGCTGGGCGGTCTGCTCTGGATCTGGACCGCCCAGCAGACGGACGGTTGGGGTAGATTTAAAAATAAGTTTGGGGTGGGGGCAGATTTGATAATTTGTTTTTTTTGGGTATTAATAAAAATATCGGCTCAAAATTTATATAATTGTATATTTTCTTAAAAAGTTAAGAGTGCTAAACTCAGATCCAGTGCAATTAAGAATGAGATCCGACTATCCGAGTCATCTCTTTTAATAAATAAACAGTGAATTGATTTTGCAGTATCGCAGTATCGCAGGAGATACTCACTCGATTTTAATGAGATTAAGGAAAATATTATGAAAAAAATTCACCAGAAAATTTGTTTCATGTAGGTACCATGAGAATGTTTTTCCCCCAAAATGTCATAACGAAATTATTATAAGAACTTTTTGGTGAAAGATTATTATAAGATATTATTACGAATGAAAGAGGAAGTAGCACAATTAGCTAGGAGAAAAATCGTAGGATTGTTGGTTACCCAAATGTCGAGAGTTTGATTCCGCTCACGAATTTGCAACTTCTGCAAAGATTTTCAAAAGAAAAAGAAAAAGGAAAGATATTATTACGAATTTTCTAATAAATTTGTAATAACTTGAATGTTTTCAATTATTAAAAAAGGCCACAAATCAAGTCTTTTTATGTAGATTGTAGAGTTTTTTCATTGAGCTACTTAAGTAGTTAATTATATATTGTATAGTTTTTTTAAGTTAATTATAAATTGTATATTTTAATTATGACCTTATAATTTAAAACAATCGAGTCAGATTAATTCCATTTAGAATTCAGAGAAGTTCTTTTATTCAAATTTTATCCATTTCGTTTTAATCGTACGGTCTGATTTAGAATAATACAACCTTACTGTTCTTTAGAAAAAGTAGAACATATCAACTTATCTCAGTTTCATTCACACAAGGGAAACAAAAGTGGGGTCCTATGGTTAGAAGCATTTATTTCTAGAAAATTAGAAAAACACTTAATTTATTTCTTTTGTCAGATTGGAAAAAAACCTGAAAATTCAGACGCGGTATCATGAAAGAAAAGGATTCACGAGCACAACCTGAATCCAGAATAAAAATAATTGAACCCACCGACATTTTTACTACTGCTATCAGTTAATATTACTGGTAAAAGAATAAATTCACAATCACAAAAAACCAAACTAATGATACTTCATCACTTTAAATTTTATAATCATCAAAGCACCTACATAAGTAAAAATTTGAAGAAATTAAAGTCAGTTGTCAAGCATCAAATAAAAATTACGTTAATTTTTAAATTATAATTACGCTACATTCCAAAAAGTAGAATAAGAAGTGTCAACATGTTTTTAATAATAAAAAATAAAAAAGAAATTTCAATGCAGATGCTCTCAGCTGCGTATATATGAACTTTTAATGGTTACAAATTACTCCGGGTTGCAGAGAAATCATTTTAAAAAAAAGTTTAGTTCCAACAATTAATATTCTTGCAAAGATGTTGAATTATTCCAAAGCATCAATTCAAATTTTTTAAGAAGTGTTATTGTTACCTTAAATTTTCCATAACAGAAACATACAGTAGTGCTGTGCATAACATGATAATTTAATTTAACCCTTTTTAATCCAAGACCCACTTATAGTGTGCAGTGTGCACCTGTCCTGCACCAGTTGGCACCAACTGGTCACACACTTAAAAACCACAAAAAATTTACATACCATAGCGAAGCATTAATATTCTTTCCTAAAATTATAATCATCCATAATTGGAAATAAATATATTGTGATATTGAAAGTATTCTTTTAATTTTATAAAGTAGAGTTTAAAGAGCATTACATATTTACATATGATTTATGCGCCGCATGAAGTCAAAACTGCTCTGTCAATATTTTTACCCCATAATTATGAAATTGTGGGTTCTATTAATAAATGTTGATGGGACTTTTGAGTTAGAACTAAAGAGAATCTTGAGATTATAAACTTATTACGTTCAAACGATATACTAATGCACATTAAATACAGCAAATTGCAACTTCTTATGGATATTATTTCGATTTGTATGACTTTTGGAATACATGTGGCTAGGGCTGCAAACGGATCGGATAGTAGTAAAACTATATCCGTATATGCTTTTATTTTTCAGATACGGATACGAATCGGATATTAGACGAATATGTACGGATACGGATCGGATATCAGATAATCGTAGGTATATACATAAATATTTTCATAATATATATTAAATTATATGGTATATATCTACTATCCGGATACAAATAATTAAATTTAAAATCATATCCATATCCGTACTGATATTCGGATATCAGATATCTGTATCTAATTTTCGGATACGGATCCGGATACGGTCGGATATTATCCGATCTGTTTGCACCCCTACATGTGGTTGGTCAGCTGTTAGAAGAAATAGGAAGGAAAAGACCGAAATTTTTATTTATACCCTAAAATAAAAATAAAAAAACCTAATCACTCAGATTATGGAGAATTCGAGAAATACTCAAGCCGCCAAATGCCCCTGCGGCCCCAAAGACTGGGGGCCGCCCAATGATTCTGCAGCCCCAGTCTAGAGTCCTCTAAATGGTTTTGTGGCCCCATTTGTTTTTTTTTAATCATTTCAATCGTTTTGTTAAAAAACTTTGATTGACCTGCGGCTAGGGGTGTTCATCGGTTCGGTTCGGTTGAAACAGAACCGAACTAGGCAAACCAAAGTAATAATTCAGTTTTTAAAATAGAACCAAACCGAACCGAACCGATTTAGCATTGCAACCGAACCGAACCAAAGTTTTATTTCGGTTTGTTCGGTTCAAACCAAAATATATTAATTTTTTTATTTAAAGCAATTGATTTATAATAAACCGAAGTATATTAAGAAATAAACCGGGGTATTAAGAAATAAACCGGGATATTAAGAAATAAACCGAAGTATTTAAAGCAATTGATTAAGAAATAAACCGGAGTGTTAAGAAATAAACCGGGACGGTCCGGACCAAATTCATAATATATAAAAGTTCGGTTGGTTCGGTTATTTCGGTTTTGAAAATTTTCAAACCGAAATTATAAATCTGTTTTAAAAAGCAAACCGAACCGAACCATTAAACCGAACAAACCGAACCATTTGGTCCAAACTAATTCGGTTCGGTTCAAAACCGACTAAACCGGACCCAATGAACACCCCTACCTGCGGCACAAAGAACAAAAATTATTGATATTTGTGCCAAACTTCTAGAGAATTGGTTTCCAGACAAAACCTCTGTGCCATTTAAAAAAAAATAACAATGGGGCCGCAGGGGCATATGGCAACTCCCAGTCTTTGGGGCTACATAACGGTTTGGCGGCCTGGATATTTCTCGAATTTCTCAGAATCTAACGTGATTTGGTTTATTTTTATTTTTATTGATTAGGGTATAAATAAAAATTTCAGAGGAAAAGATGTAGAGTTATATTTCCCCCAAAAAAAGTTAGCAAATCTAATGCTATAGGCCTAATTCAGATTATTATGTTATGAAAATACTACATAATTATCATTTTAATTAGTCCCCCTCCTAATTCATGTGCTGTGATTTAATTTATAGGAAGAATACATTTAGTCACTCTTTATTTATTTGATACAAACACCGTTACTGATAATATATAGCAACATTATTTTTTTGTATTAATATAGCAACATTAATTAATGTCCTCAAGAGCAGTGTTTGTAATTTTTCTTTAATATATTTTTGTTTTCTGCTTGTTACTTCCTTCTCTACTACGTCAAACCTCCAAATAATATTTATTGTATAGCCAATTTGAGAGCAGAATTTTGTTTACATTCCTGAAAAAGAAAAAAGAAAATCCTTTAATTATTAGTAATTACTTATTTGTTTATCCCTCAATTAGCATCGTCTACTTCCATCATATTCCATTAACTTCCATCGTAGACAAGTCTCATAACTGATTTTTTTTTGTTTGAAAAATAAATCAAAATTAGAACTTGAAAATTGAAATAAACAAAATTTGAAAATAGCAAAGAGTCAAAATTTCAATAAGACTTTTTGAAGTATCAAGTTCTGAGTTCTGACTATATATAGACACAAGTCTAAAGTGAACGTACAGACAAGACTAAAACATGACTGTAACTTTTCAGTGATAATTGAGCCTTTCTTATTTCACAAATTTTCAAATCAAATTTTGAATACTTTTCAAGTACACAAAATTCCTATCAAAATTCCCCAGCAACTTTGTCATGATAATATTTTTTGCTGAAGACCGGTTGACAATTTTGACAACCAACAAAGAAATTCCATTCATAAAAAAAATTTCAAGTCTTACACACAGAGGAGGAGTCAGATTTTTAAGCTACAAATGTCAAATGCACATTAAGAATTAATTATATAATAAATTTTTATACTGGGATGAAAGTCAATTTTATAGTATACTTGTAATATTTTACACTAAAGTATATAGAAATTATGTACAAATACGAAAATTTTGAAAATAAATAGATGTCAATTGACTTAGATTTGCACCCGAATACAAATCTAGTAAAAAAAAAAGAAGTCCTGCTATCCGTTTGAAATAACAACAGATTTATATCCTAATCCATATGGGTCCCTCCAAATTTCTAGCTTTCCCTTCAATATCGGGCAAACATCAATGCCCCAAATGAAACTAAGTACCAAACCCAACCCAACCCACATGTGAATCCACAGCTGAGGAAAACAGACAATGGATGGGTAAAGATATTGACAGAGCAGAGCGGTTTCTGCTTCATGCAGTGAATAGTCTTATTCAGCACTGTTTTTAACTCTATTGTGTGTGCGCTGCATCAAGTAAATAATGATCTGCCAATATATTTACCCGAAATGATGGCTAGTTAGGATCACCTGGATGCCACCAGTTACCAGTACTTGCTCTTTAAGCAGTTTACTCTTTACTGCTTTCCTTCACCAACCCAAGTTCTCTTTCTCGACCTCTTTCTGATCTCTCTCTCCACCTCTCACATTGGATCCTCTCCTGGACTAGTCGATTGCCATAAATCATTGCTATATATCCTCCAACGTTTGCTTCCCCAATCTAGCAAATAAGGGAAGAACCCATAACTCACATTTGTCATATACTTCCCTCCTTGGTCTTCATGTCATCACTTGTATTAATCTCTCTTCTTCTCTTTCTCTCTTTCCATTCCAGCAATGCTCAACCCAATCCCGGGTATTACCCGAGTTATCAGTTTAAACCCTCGGAATTCTACCGTGCATTTCTTAATCTCTGGGGGCCGCAGCATCAGACGGTCACCAGAGATCAATCGTCCACCACAATATGGCTTGATCGAACCTCAGGTCACCATTAGTTGTTATTTTTTTTCAGATCATTAAGCTATATATGTTGCTAGTTTACTTATTTTGTAGGTCATTTTGTAATTGAAAAATGTACTGATCAATTTTTTTACAGGAAGCGGATTTAAGTCGAGACACCCGTATATGAGTGGTTATTTTGGGGCTTCCATTAAGCTTCAGCCGGGCTACACCGCTGGCGTGATCACTGCATTTTATGTATGTACAATCTAAGCTTAATATAAACACATCTCATATATGTCATAGTTATTCTCATGAAGTTAATTACTTGCAATTTTCATATCTAATAAATGAGTTCATTGATAAATGGTAAGCAGATAAAAAACTGGGTGTACTTTACCCAAAAAAAAAAAAAAAATCAGATGTCATCTTGTCTAATAATGACTTTAAAAATTATATATTTTTTGGTGTTATTATTGTTTTAACTTGGTGATAACCTTTTACTTTGGAAATTTATATAGCTGTCAAATAATCAAGCACACCCTGGATTTCATGATGAGGTGGACATTGAATTTTTGGGCACCACACCAGGCAGGCCATACACATTGCAGACAAATGTTTATATCCGAGGAAGCGGAGACGGTCGGATTATCGGTCGGGAAATGAAGTTCCATTTATGGTTCGACCCGACCGCTGCATTTCACAATTATGCAATTTCTTGGACCCGCTATGAGATCATGTATGTTTCCCTCTAATCAATTACTTTGTTAGTTTTTAGTTTCTTAATGTGCTGACTTAGCTGATAAATTTAGTGATGATTCTATTGTTTCATTTAATTCACATCAGTAAGTTCTTAAGCATTGCATATGCTGTCTGCTGGTAAGAGAGATTTTTCAAAAAAAATATGGAAAGAGAGAAAATGATTAATTAAACTATTAATCAGCAGTTTCAGCATTAACAAGCTGGAAAAATATATTAAATAATGTAAAAGAACCCTAAAGATATATTTTTATTGAAAAAACCGAACATGTTGTCTAAATAAACATATGTACACTAAAAAAAGTATTGTATAGGAGGTTTATGCACAGTGTAAAATAAGTTCTGTCAAGTTTTTAAGTATTTTTTATATTATAAAAAAGGAACATTATACATTGCACAGTAATTGAATATAAATAATTTCCCTGTAACTTTCTTTGCCATTATTTAAGCATCTAAACAGGCAGCCCATTAATCATGATCAAGTTGTGGTAGGTCTTTCAGGTTTTGTCCATATATGGCAATACTATTATAAAACCTAACTAGTGAAGTGAAGTATAATTTGTACTAAAAACATTTCATACTCATAAAGGTTCATACATTCCTTAGAATAAATATCACTATGTCAGCCAAATTCACAAAAGACTCGTGAGGCCCTTTGGCTCTTTCTTTCCAATTGACCCAAAAAAAATAGATTTGTTGTTTAATCCCGTTCACAAATTTATGGAAAGGTTCTTTTTCATGAGACTCCTATTGGCCCACCTCTGTCCGTGATAACAGCCAATTCCATATTACAATAATTTTAGGTACTATTTCTTAAAATATATTTATAGATATAGAGATCGAGAGAGAGAGAGAGAAAAAAGCATCCATGCTACTCAAACTTCTAGTATATCATAGTTTTTTTTTTGGAAGAAAAAACTTATTTCAAATAAAGAGCTTTGCGTCACTAACTTTAAATGAGTATGCACAGTTTTAATTACGTTATGGAAATATATGACAACTGAAAAGATACTTAAAGTGAGTTAAAATTGTTCATATATTCAAAAAATTCAAAAATATTGTGTTAACAAAAAGATGAGCAGTGTTAAGATTTTTGATGTTATATAAATCGTTGCATGACATCATATCATCATATTAGGCTGCTAATTAGCATCAATGGTCTGTGCTATTGATTGACTAATTAATGGTTGATTTTCCTTGCAGATTTTTCGTAGATGACATACCAATAAGACGGTATCAGAAGAAGAGTGATTCGACATTCCCTCTTCGCCCAATGTGGCTATACGGTTCGATTTGGGATGCATCCTCTTGGGCCACTGACAACGGAAAATACAAGGCCGACTATCGATACCAGCCTTTTGTTGCGCGATTTACGAAATTTATAGTTCGAGGATGCACTAGCCCTTACTCACCACGCCATTGCCGCAACGCTCCGTCTTCACCGTCCGGTGGCGGGCTAAGCAACCGGCAATATATGGCAATGCATTGGGCCCAAACTCGCCACATGGTGTATAACTACTGCAAGGACCCAAAAAGAGACCATTCACTCACCCCAGAGTGCTGGAATTAGAATAATAATCAAGTCAAATTACATCCGTTAGAATTAATATTGATTAGTAGGTTATTTTTGTTAATTTTTTATATCATTGAGAGATTGGAAGTGTATCTAGTACAAGTGTAGAACAAAAAGTAGGGCATTTACTGTATTGCAGGAATAATTGGATAATTTTGTTTTTTTGAAGGGGTTAACGGGCAAAAAAGCTTGTTCTCTCCTTCAATTTGTCATTTTGTGAGGGTCCTCCATGATATTTCCCTTTCAATGTGTAAACGTTAGATCTTTGATGAATAAATGATGTGACTAAAGGTTATAGCCGTTATGGGAACAGCCTGTCAGCTTCCTATCATCTCCAATTTTGTCACCATTGTTTTTATCATAAAAGAAACAAGAGGGATGCTTCTATGGACATAAGGATCTATTTGTAAAATGAACATATTTTCATTTTCAAAGTTCAAACAGTCGATCGCTTCAACATTATCTCCATATTAAAATGTACTTGGAGGTCAAATTTTACATTTTTTTAAATTTGTTTACTATTTATTAAGTATTTTACAAAACTAGTCAAATTCAGACCATTGAATTTTGTACCCATCTTAATAAATAGTAAAAAAATTCAAAAAAATGTAAAATTTGACCTCCAAGTACATTTTAATATGGAGATAATGTTGAATGGTCGGATCGACTGTTTGAACTTTGAAAATGAAAATATGCTCATTTTACAAATAGGTCCTTATGTCCATAGAAGAATTTGCCAAGAAACAAATGTTGTTACTTGTTACCATTGGAGTTGGGAGGCCGACATTTTTATTAATATCTTATTAATATCCATCCAAAGTTAAATAGAAACTAATAAATATATCCAGCTTGGCTGGGTTTTAATAAAAATGTCCAAACCGGCCATTTAATGACTGGTCCTCAATTTTTTCTCGATGGGTCATTAAATGGCCGGTCCTCAATTTTTTTTGTTTAGAGATAATATGAAGAGCAAGATGCTCAAATCTAACACTAAAATTTAAATTATTTTTTAAATATTTGTTAGTTAGATGACTTCTTTTGATGTATAATTAGCATATTTATACTAAAATATGCTAAATTACTTGAAATTATGTTAAATTATGTTGAATTACACTAAATTACGTTAAATTATATTAAATTAAGCTAAAATACGGTAATTACGCTAAATTACATATGAATAGGGATGATATATTCACCGAGAAGGCGAAAAACAACGATTAAATTTCAAATGGACATAAAACGACGATCGAGTGTCCGATTTCAGCAAATGATGACTTTCCAGAAAGCTTGAGAAAATACGCATGCGTTAGTGACCGCTTTGCCATTTTTCGAAATTCAGAATTGCCAAAAAACAAAAAGAAGAGCCTCAAAACTTGAGTTGAAGTTTCCGATTAAGATTTTTATTTTTATTATTCAATCTAAGTAGCTCAGTAAATTAGTTATATAATGAACTTGTAGAATACCAATTTTTACTATTTTTATGATTTATGAAAGATGACACAAAGTCGGCCTAATTTACCGTAATTTTGCGTAGTTTAGCGTAATTTTGCATATTTCACTATAATTAGCGAAATTATTGTAATTTAGCGTAATTTAACGTAATTTAGTGTAATTCAACGTAATTTGACATAATTTCAAGTAATTTAGCGTATTTTAGTATAAATATGCTAATTATACATCAAAAGAAATAATCTAACTAATAAATATTTAAAAAAAAATCAAATTTTTAGTGTTAGATTTCAGCATCTTTCTCTTTATAGTGTCTCTAAATAAATAAAAAATTGAGAACCGGCCATTTAATGCCCGTGCGAGAAAAGAACAGAGGACCAACCATTAAATGGCTGGTTTGGACATTTTTATTATAACCCAACCAAGCTGGATATATTTATTAATTAATATTTAACTTTGGATATTAATAAAATGGTCGGGTTGGGAGGCGTACATTTTGAATTTTGTCACCATTATTTTTATTATAAAGAAAAATAAAAATGTTTTTACTTGTTAACATTGGAGACGTACATTTTGAAATTTTTTTGGTCGCCTGGTTCCACAATCTAACAAAAATGTTTAGTTTAACCTGAAAAACTAGATTCCGAACGTTTAATTTAAATTTGTACGAATTTTAAAGCAAATTTTCTATATTTCAAATATACTTGAAAAGGATTTTGACTAACCTGATCCCATCAAGTACCGTAGGATTTATTCATTTGATAGATTTATGGAAAGTTACTTTATTTTATTTTTCTTAGGAATGAAACGAAACTCTTTTATCCATCTATCATATATTCATATTGGATTAGACAAAATGAAAAAAAAAATTGGTAGATTATTTAAATAAGAGCGTAAATAAAAGTTATCATGTACATGTTATCTAATAAGCTAATTGATAAATGCAAAAGTATATATGATAATAATAAATTCGTACATCCAAGTATAAAAGACTGGTTATTATGACAAGATTGATTTATATAATATTTTATATATTTTTATTTAATATTAACTTATAATAATATTAATTTGTACAAAATTTTGTATACTTTTATTTAACCAGTAACTTATATTTTTTAAATTAATGAGACCATTTTTTTATGATGTTATGTACCTATTAAACTTTAATGTAATTATTTATTTGTTATATCTTTTGTTAGATATAAGTCAACAATTTATTTAATAATTGTCCGTTATCCATCCGTTAGTCAATGAATTTTTATTTTACAATTTTTAGTTAAATTTCATCATTGTTTTATTTTAAAATTAGAATTACAAACAAATTTAAAACTAATTCCTCGAATTATTAACTTCATTTAGATAGTCTACCAAACTAGTTCTTTTGAAATGAAATATCGAAATAAAAAATATGTTTTGCAATATAGGGATCTTGAAAATCTTAAAATTTTGTAAAATAAACATCATAATAAATTAATAATTTTAAAAATGTGCTAATATCTGCTTCGTATGTAAAGCTTACGACTAAATATAAGTTTCAAAATATGTATAATTTGTATGTAATTTGAATTTAAAGATAACGGTTCAATTTGGACAAAAATTAAATCCACAGTTGAATGATTAATAATAGATGATAAAATTGAGCGGCCACCTCAAAAGTTGTTGGGGAAATTTTATGATGGTTGTTATTTGTATTTGATCTTTGGCACAGTAAGCAAGCAAGATTAAATGGGTAAAAAACCTTTTTTTTTTTAGTGATATTGGCAGTTGCTGCCATTCATATATTGAAAACATAACACAACATCTTACAAAGTTTGAATTTAATCAGATATGCTTTGTGAACCATGTTCTTCCCCTTGAATCCATATCCTCGACGGTACCCTAAAAGATTACCATTTACAATTAGCTATTTACAGTTTGAGATTAACTCTTAGCCGGTTTGGGATTCGGGCTGACTGAGGGGGCAGTATTATTGGGTTTTGAGATTCGTGCCAAGTTAAAAAGAACTGTCCAGATCAAGTAATTGTAAAAGATTCCCTATTACGGTACCGTCGGTGATATGAATTCCTTCCCCTTTCGGCCAAGTTTGAATAAAATCTAGTTGACGTGGGACCACATCAGAACTGAATAATGGAATAAAAGTAGCACGTACGAGTACGACTAGGGCTGTACGAAATTGTTCAAACTCGGAACTTATTCATAACTCGCTCGATAACTGCTCGTTCTAACTTACTTATTTACAACTCCATATTTGAGTCTTTATTATTTTTATTTTTTAATTAAAATAGAAAATATTATGATTTATTTATTTTTTATACTAAAATATTAGAAATATTTTATATATTTCTTTAAAAATAGATGGAATACTATATAATTTGATTTTAGAAAGTCTGTGACAAATAACTCGGATCAACATTTTTCAGATCAGATTTTTTATGGTGGTAAGAAAAAATTAAAATATTTTTTTGTGTGTTATTGAAAAAAATAAAAACGATTTGAATCTGAGTTATTAATCACGGTTCAAAAATCACTTCTAGATAAATATCGAAAATATTATGGTCCTTCTATTTTTGAAAAAATAAAAATTTACTCTGACAAAAGTCAGACGAAAACATTTCTTATCAATTTTTTTTTCAAAATAGATACAATATCTTACAATTTAAATATACTAGAAGGACCATAATATTTTCTGTATTTACCTAGAAGTGACTTTTGAACAGTGATGACTAACTTATATTCAAATCATTTTTTTTCAATAACACACAAATAAATATTTTAATTTTTCTGACAGCCACAAAAATCCGACCTGAAAAATATTGATCCGAATTATTTGTCGCAGTATTTTTAATAAATCAAATTATATAGTATTCCATCTATTTTCAAAGAAATATATAAAATATTTATAATATTTTAGAACAAAAAATAAATAAATCCTAAAATTTTGTATTTTAATTAAAAAAATAAAAAACTCAAATCCAGAGAATAATTATTTGGAAAGAAAACTTTTGAATTCGGGAAATTATTTTCCGGAAAGTAAGTTCAGATCCGGAGAATTATTCTCCGGATTGGACAGAATTAGAAATAATCCTAAAATGGATGTAGATTGTTAAATTTTGAATTTTTTTTAATATTAATAAAAATTTCGGTCATATTCCAATCAGTTATCAAGACCTATAATTGTTGACACTTGACAGGCATTAAAACTGATTAAACAGATAGAAACAATAGGAAATGAGTACATCACCACGTCCGGCAATCAATTGAAGGATTTAAATTGAGAACACATCTGCATTTTATTTATTTATTTGAATCATATATTTCAAGACATCAAATGGATGTACTATAACGTTTGGATGTTGCTAGATTATCAAAAATATTTTTAATTAAAATTTTAGAAGTGTTATCAATTATTTAGATAATACGTCGTGCATATTAAAGTCAAGCCAAATTAGAATTGTATATAACGACATTACAGCTCAAATGTTGCAATTTTGATATTGCCCTGTATACTCTTAAATTGTGACCGTCTATATCATAAATTTTAGAAAGGGATGATATGTACTATTAATTGTTTCATAGTTTAAGTGTTAAGGATGTGCATTTGCATACAAGTACCACAATTCAAATTTGCGAAGAAGTCGCACTTGGTATGTTCACGAGGTTTTCGTCCTGTCTATCCCTTATTTTTAAAGAAAACCCTAAATTGCCGAAATTTTTATTTATAACATACTTCAAAAAAAAAAATTAACCAAATAACCATCGTTCTCCGGAAATTTGATTTTCACCACAGCCGCATCGGCATTCTGCGGACCCTTAAATGGGTCCACACGGGCATTGTGGGGACCCAAGGGCCGCAATATGCCGGTGCGGACCCATAGTTTTTAAATAAAAAAATTGAAATATGTAATTTGTTTATTTGTTATAGAAATATTTTTATGTTGTTAAATCTGTTTTTTATTTTAGTTTCAAATGTTGTTTAAATTGATATATTTTTGGTCGTATCATATTTTAGAAATGTTGTTCGTTCAAAATATTTTAGATATGTCGTTCGTTTGAATATTTTAGATATGTCGTTCGTTGAGAATATTTTAGATATGTCGTTCGTTGGGAATATTTTAGATATGTCGTTCATTTGAAATTTTTTTGTGTACGATGAGATGAAATCAACAAAATAAATAAATAACAACAAAACCTAAAAAACAAAAAACTAATTAACGAAATAAATAAGTATCTGACAAAACATCTAACAATACTACAAATAAGAATCTAACAAAACATCTAACTGTACAACAAATGAAAGTCTACGGCTCATGACTAAATACCGTCATCACCTTGACAAGATATAATGCCTAAAATTTGAAAAAAATATGAAAAAGTTGTACAAATGTAAATATTGTTAGTTTTTAATTTGAAACTTCAAATTAAAAATATGGTGGTTGCGAACGGTGCGCCGGTGGGGAGACCATGGATCCATCCTCTCCGATCCCTCGGCTTCGGTACCCGCTCATGGGGGTTGTCGGCGAGACACCCCTCCAAAGATATGGTGTATGCGCCGTGATCCTGGTACTAATTTCTGTAAGGTCTGTACGAATTACAACAAATGTTAGATATTACAACAAATTTTCATGCATTATATCTTGTCAAGGCGAGGACGGTATTTAGTCCTGAGCCGTAGACTTTCATTTGTTGTACTATTAGATGTTTTGTTAGATTCTTATTTGTAGTATTGTTAGATGTTTTGTCAGATACTTATTTATTTCATTGATTAGCTTTTTGTTTTTTGGTTTTGTTGTTATTTATTTATTTTGTTGATTTCATCTCATCGTACACAAAAATTTTTCAAAGGAACAACATATCTAAAATATTCCTAATGAACGACATATCTAAAATATTCTCAACGAACGACATATCTAAAATATTCTCAACGAACGACATATCTAAAATATTCTCAACGAACGACATATCTAAAATATTCCAAACAAACGACAAATCTAAAATATTTCGAACGAACGACATTTTTAAAAAACGATACGACCAAAAATATATCAATTTAAACAACATTTGAAACTAAAATAAATAACAGATTTAACAACATAAAAATATTTCTATAACAAATAAACAAATTACAGCTTTCAATTTTTTTATTTAAAAAGTATGGGTCCGCACCGGCATATTGCGGATCCATTTAAGGGTCCGCATCGGCATTGTGCGGCCCTGCTGAAATGGGTCTGTAGAATGCCGGTGCGGCTGTGGTGAAAATCAAATTTTCAGGAAACGATGGTTATTTGGTTTATTTTTTTTAAGTATGTTATAAATAAAAATTTCGGCCTAAATTGTGCTTGGCTAGCTAGTTTTTTTCTTCTTCTTGAAACCCCTCCCCTTGTTCCAAAAAGTAATAACAAAAATATTGGTCATGTACTCTAATATCTGGTCCAAAGAAAAAAAAAGAATAAACCGGATGTTACCGGTGTGTAAATATGATTGTTTGCAGAAACTATATATGCATGCCTACTCATCAGTCCACTACAGCATTCACACCCATCAGCGACCGGCCAAATCAATCTCTGAAGGGTATTTCGCCGGTCGCTGAAGACCGTAATCGGTAGCAGATGACTCGGACGCAGATGCTTCATCGCTGATGACCACCTCGCTGACGTCACCGGTCGCTGAAGCTTCAGGCGCCGGTCGCTGATGACCCCTTTAGCGACCGATTGGTTCTGTCGCTGATGCTGCGTGCTGACGTGGCGTAAGATCATCAGAGACCGATCGGCCGGTCTCTGATGGTCCAAAATCGGTAGCAGAAGGTTGTTTTTTTTTATGTTTTTTTTTATTATTTTTCTTTTTCCCAATTGGTACGAAACGTACCAAGCAATGAAAACATAATTCATTAAAGTTTATTGTTTGTAAATGATTGAACACATCTAATGCTCTCCACTATATCTCAAAGTCAGTTATAACACATTACAGAGAGATTTTAATGTATATATAAAAGACAAACCCACTGAAAGAACGTAAAAACAGACTAATCTGGATCGTACATCTTAATGGGTAACTTGACTAATCTGGGCCGTCGGTAAAAGAATTTTCATGCAATTGCTTCGTAACCTCAGACACCGCTCGCAGGGAGCTGCTGCCCCCCTGCCACCCCCCACATACTCTTAGAATCAGGCCCACATACATAACAGCATTAACATATCACATTCAGATCAAATAAAAAAATGGTATACTACTTTAAAAACACAAGCTAATGGATTATACTAATCAAATTGGTACAATCTCTGAAAAGGAATAGGCCTCGTTAACTGGTTATTCTTCAATATCCTACATGATAAATACAAATAATCAAATTAAAATTACCTAAATTTCTGACATGTTAAAAATTATAAAATAATTAAGACTACTTACAGTTCCTCCAGCAATTTAAGCTTGGAAATAGAAAATGGGATATCCGCATAGAGCAAAATGTGACTTAGCTAAAATTTGCAAGAACCAAAGAACTGTTGATTTCAAATTCATGAATAATAAATAATAGAACAAAAGAGAAAAGACCAAAAACTGAACTGATGTTCTTTTACCTAGCTTTTCTTGAAAGAGAGAATATTTTATGATGAGTTCAATACCACGAACATGAAGTTGCCTAGTACCCAATCTCTCAGCTGAAATGTCCTACTGCATGAAGCACATGCCCATTACTCTGGAAATGAAAATTGCAAGAAACAACCAGAGATAAGCATTAGAAATTGAAGACGGTAGTGACTATAGGGGCTAAGCCACTGATACAAAATTGAAGAGATAGATTATTATGAAACTTACCAGTAACATCTAAAATCTGTGGCTTACGAATTGTGATCCCATCAATTTGGATTACAGGAATGTGAGAGATGAATTGCCAGTCTTCCCCCTCATTTGGTTGGCACTGTTGGACCAAATTTTGAGAGCAACCCATTCAGGTTAACTCCTGTAGGTACGGATTATCACTGAAACTATTTTTCATCACACTTTATAATACACACACACATATATGCGCACACATACACACAGATCAAGTAGTACACTGTTACTATTTTTCTATAGAGGGCAAAATCCATTAATATAATAGACTTCAGTAAATCCAGTAGCAAGAATTTTTTTTCTATCTAAACAAATAGTAATATATAATAAAAAGATAAGTGTAAAATTTGGCCTCCATAATGATTTTGATATGTTGATATATATGTCGTTGATGTTGAGTTGCTTGGATCCTTTGTATCAATTTAGGATATGAAAATCTGGAGCTAATGTAATGACATATCTTATAATTTGCACAGTGGGCGACTAAAATTCGGAGTCAAAGGTCCTCAACACATACCTGGAGGCGATGCTTGGTGAAGGTCTCCAATGCCTAATTACCAGCGGCGGGATCAGCAAGGTCCAGCGAGGTCAGCGAGGTCAGCGGGGTCAGCAAGGTCCAGCAAAGGCCAGCAAGGTCCAGCGGCGGGGTCAGCAAGGTCAGAGAGAGGCCAGAAAGGTCCAGCGGCGGGGTCACAGCGTCGGGGTCGGGGTTCCAGCGGGGGGTCGGGCGGAGGGGCTTCGGGCGGCGCGGGAGTTGGCGCGAGTTTTTTTTTTTATCTAACCTAAACAGTGGGAGATCGGAGACAAAGAGGAAAGGAAGGGCGCGATGCCCTTTTTTTTACATAGACCCTTCAGCGACCGGACCAAATCGGTCGCTGAAGGACATTTTCGCCGGTCGCTGAAGGGGTCGTCTCCGAAAACAATTTAATTATTTTTTTTTATTGTCTGAGAGAGGGTCTTCAGCGACCGGCAACTAAACCGGTCGCTGATACCGGTCGCTGAAGACTTGTTTTGTTGTAGTGGTCTTTATATGTTATATGTTATGTCGATCACAATTAATTAGCTGTAAAAATGTTGTTCTCACATATTATTCCCAAAATGAGGGTTAAGCAAACAAATAATTAGCAAAGCAAAACAATATGACCCAGTAGGATTAGGGACCCGTATCCTCTGCGGAAAAGTGTAAACTTCCGCACCTGCGGAGCAAAACGAACGGACCAGATTAACTCTCAGCCGCTTTGATATTCGGGCTAACAGAGGGGGCTGTATTATTGAGCTTTGAGATTCGTGCCAAGTCAAAACGAATGGAGCGGATTAAAAGCTCCGCACAGCTCCGCAGAGAACGACTCCGCAGATGATACGTTTCCGTAGTATTAGACGACCGTAGCAAGTAGCCTATAGATAATAGACCAGTAGCTAGGCCTCATAGGGGTCATGCCATTTTTTACCTTGAGTTCGCATACTTGTTCTCTTAATACATACATTATCATGCAATTTTGAACCTCCGACAACTTTATGAACCTTTCTTATGTTTCTCCAATTTATATGCATCTAACTATGTGTTTTAAAATTGAACAATATACGAAGCAATCTATACAGTCATTGTTGAAAATAAAGGATGATAAGAAGGGATTGATCTCAGCCATCCATCATTGATCAATTAGATTAGAATCATAAAAGTAGAATAGGAACTATGTACAGTACCAACAGTATCAGCGGTACATTTAATAGCCGTTAGAACTTTTTGTATAAATAGAACTTAGGAACTTTGTAACAGTAGACAATATACAAGAAAAAACATTCATAGCATTTTTCTCCTCAGAATCAAAATTGTCTCATAATTCTCATAATTCTCAACATGGTATCAAAGCTTCAAGCTCGATTCTGATAACTCAAATATCCAATAACCCAACAAAGCTTCCGATAAACCTTCAATCAAAATCGTAAGCAGTGCAATAATGGATCAATGGGGGCAGCAATTTCACGAGGATACCACCCATCGAAACTCTCTCCACATTGCTAAATGGTTCAAATTACATGTCATGGGCCAAATCAGTCTCAATTACCCTTAGTGGTAGAGACAAAATCGATTTCATCACAGGAGACAACAAAAAACCAGAACCGGCCAATCCAGAGAGGATAACTGAGGCCGAGAAAGTTCACATCCGAAAATGGCAAAAGGAAGATCACTATGTAATGTTCTTCTATATGGATCAATGGAACTACAAGTTCTCGATCTATTTCTCTAAAATTGCAACACATCAAAAAAGCTATGGGATGAAATCCGATCCTTTTATGGACAGCAAAAAAATCATTCCCATGTTTATAGTTTACAACTTGAAATTCAGCAAGAAAAGAAAGGAACAAAAACCCATTTAGAATATCTTGCCTCTTTAAAGAAGAAATACGATGAACTTGATGTGTATCAGCCATTCACAACCGACCCAAAAGATCTCAAAAAAAGAAAAGAAGAGGATCGAATTTTCTCGTACCTTGCGGGTCTTGATGCAAGCTATGAGAATATTCGGTCACAAATCATCCGAGCACCCGACCTTCCCTCTTTCTCTGAGGTAGTCTATCAAATCCAACGAGAGGATTCCTTGCGGGAGGCCATGGGGGGTCCACAAGCCAGCCATAGCGAAGGACATGAGCCCCACGGCCACACCGCCTGAAATCTTGAGCCTCAAAGTCATGCCGCCCAAAATTCTAGTTTTCAATCTCACCCAAATCGACCAAATCAAAAGGGGGAGAGATGCTCTCACTGCAAGAAGGACGGCCATAAGGCCGAAAGGTGTTTTTTTCTTCACCCGCACCTCAAACCTAAATGGTGGAAGGATGGAGACTCAAAGAAGGGAAAGGGCGACGGGGAAGAAAGAAGAAAAGAGAAAGAGTTCACGCGTGGGAGTGGAGGATTCACATCTCAAACCGGATCCGGATCCAATAACCTATCTGGTCCGACCGAACCGAGTGTGAACCGGTTTAATGAGGGCTTTTTCACTGGCAGGTCAAGCTCAAAAGGGTCAGGCAGAAATGGGTCAAATGGGTCAGCGGATGAAATGCAACAATTGCTCCAGCAGCTCTCTGTGCTGATTTTAAATCAAAATCAAGTTCAAAGATCTTGGTATTGTATCTAACTCTAAAAATTTTAATTTATTTAACCAAATAATTATTGATAGTGGTACAACCGACCACATGTTTGGGAATGAAAAATTTCTTACCAATCAACAATTGCCCAAAAATGACCAATATGTGGTAGTTGTCAATGGTATGAAAGAAAAAATAAATAGTATAGGTGAAATTATTTTGTGTAATAAAAAAATTAGTGATGTTTTATTTTTAAAATCTTTCCCTATTAATCTAATTTCGGTTAGAAAATTAACTCAAGAATTTAATTGTGAATCAATCTTCTCTTGTAAAAATGTTGTATTTCAGGGCCGGATAACCGGGGAGAAGATTGGTGAAGGTTTTCTCGAAAATGGGCACTATCTTTTGAATTTACAAGAACTAAATTTTTGTGCTTCGGCAAACTCAATTAATTATGATAGATGGCACAGAAGACTTGGGCATCCCTCCGACAAAATTTAAATTACACTTAGTATTCCCAAAAAACAATTGTACTAATTGTGATATTTGTAAAATGGCAAAACAAATGAGACTTTCCTTTTCACTTTCTAATAGTAAGAGTGAAGCTTCGTTTGATTTAGTCCATTCCGATGTATGAGGTCCGGCCCCAATTATTTCTTATAATGGATTTAGATATTTTGTTATATTTATCGATGATTTTTCTACAGCTATATGGTTGTATTTACTTAAATCCAAAGATGAAGTGTTTAATTGTTTCAAGAATTTCTATGTCTCATAGAAAATCAATTCAATGCTAAACTTAAAATTTTTAGATCGGATAATGGAATTAAATTTGTAAATAAAAATTTTACAACTCTTTTTAAAGAAAAATGAAGTATACACCAAACAACACGCATAAACACTCCCGAACAAAATGGAGTGTCGGAAAGAAAAAATAGGCATTTATTAGAAATGACTCGTGCATTATTATTTCAAAATAACGTTCTAAAAATATATTAGTCGGATGCAATTCTTTGTGCTACTCATCTAATTAATAGGCTATCTAGTACTACGTTGAAAAATAAAAGTTCAACCGAAATTCTTTATAACAAAAAAAGAATCTTGATTATTTGAGAGTTTTTTGTTGTGTATGTTTTGTTCATATTAAAAGGAAAGACAAATTTGATTATATGTCAACCAAAGCTATTTTTTTAGGGTATTCATCCTCAAAAAAAGATTACAAATGTTACGACCCAATTAATAAAAAAAATTTCATATCTAGAGATGTAATATTTTGTGAAGATGAACCATATTTAAAAAAAAATAGAAATTACCAAAGGTACACATGAGAATAAAGTAAGGCCAAGTATGTCCTATATATATGATCTAGATTTTATACCAAGTATGGATAGTGAAATTGAGCCGAATAATAATGAAGAAGAAATGAATGACAATAATAATGATAATGACAATAATAATAATAATAATAGTGATAATAATGAGGAAGAAGAAAATACCATGGTACGAAGGTCCATAAGAGTTCGCCAACCATCTACCAAACTTAGAGATTTTATAACATATACGGTACAATACCCCATACAAGACTTTGTATCATATGAAAATATCTCATCCAATTATCATGCATTTCTTACCACCATTGAAAACGAGATTGAGCCAAGCAATTATAAAGAGGCTATAACCAACCCAGTATGGTGCAAGGCCATGGAAGAAGAATTAAAGGCTCTTGAAAAAAATAATACTTGGGCAATTGTTCCATTACAAAAAAATAAAAAACCCGTTGGATGTAAATGGGTGTACAAAACCAAACTTAAAAGTGATGGTTCCCTCGAACGGTATAAAGCACGATTAGTGGCCAAATGATATACTCAAATCTATGGTATAGATTATAATGAAACCTTTGCACAAGTGGCAAAAATGAATACCGTTAGAATTTTATTTTCTATTGGGGTAAACAATGATTGGAATTTATACCAAATTGATGTAAAAAAGCATTTTATTCAAGGAACACTTGAAGAAGATGTGTATATGACACTACCACCGGGCCATGAAATGAAAAATGTTTCTAATACAGTTTGTAGGTTAAATAAGTCAATCTACGGATTGAAGCAATCTCCTCGGCATGGTATGGCAAACTAAGCTCATATTTAATTTTATGTAATTTAAATTTAGTAGTGCCGACCACTCTCTATTTACCAAAAATGAAGGAAAGAATATAATCATTGTATTGGTATATGTTGATGACTTAATAATTACCGGAAATAATTTTGAGGAGATCAAAAAAATTAAATCTCAATTAAAAAACAAATTTGACATTAAAGATTTAGGATATTTAAAATATTTTTTAGGAATAGAAGTAGCTTTTTCAAATAAGGGCCTCTTTATTTCACAACGAAAATATACTTTAGACTTGTTAAAAGAAACCGGTAAATTAGGTTGTAAACCGGCCTCTACACCAATTGACATCAAATATAAATTAAATACCGAGGATGGAGAACCTTTAGAAGACATAAGCCAATTTCAAAGACTCGTAGGAAAATTAATTTACCTTACGGTAACCCGTCTGGATATTTTTTTTTCTGTAAGCCAAATTAGTAAGTTTATGCATTCTCCAAACATGTGAACGGCCGTTGTAAAGAAAGGTTTGCTATAGACCACGTTGAGAAAGACCAACCAACAACACAAATAAAGACCGTACCTTTTTTAGCTTGTTGTTCTCTAGGAACCTAGCCTGGTGAGCCCATGAGTTTGCTTGAAGGTGCAGGTGGGAGGCGGAAGTAAGTATTAAGCAAAACCTCTCATGAATAACGGTTCGGAACACCCCACTTGGAGGCCGTAAATAGAATATTGAGGTATTTAACAAAGAATCCCAGAAAGGGCATAAAAATGATGAACAATAACTAATGAAATATGTGGCTATTCCGATGCAGATTGGGCCGGTAGCTATGATAGAAAATCCGCCACCGGCTTTTGTACATTTGTGGGCGGGAATCTAGTCACATGGAAAAGTAAGAAACAAAATGTCGTGGCTCGATCAAGTGCAGAAGCGGAGTATCGGGCTATGGCATCCACTGCAAGCGAATTAATATGGATTAAACAACTACTTAGAGACATGGGTGTTAAAATTGATCAACCTATGAAGATGTATTACGATAATAATTCCGCTCGACATATCGCATCGAATCCGGTATTTCATGAGAGAACGAAGCACATAGAAGTGGATTGCCACTTTGTTAGAGAAAAAGTCCAAGTTAAGAAAATAGAGACACCGTTCGTATGTAGCAAAGAACAACTAGCGGATGTTTTTACCAAAGGCTTGGACCTGACACATTTCGAGACTATCACTAGCAAGCTAGGATTGTACGATATATACCTTCCTAGCTTGAGGGGGAGTGTTGAAAATAAAGGATGATAAGAAGGGATTGATCTCAGCCATCCATCATTGATCAATTAGATTAGAATCATAAAAGTAGAATAGGAACTCTGTACAATACCAACAGTACCAACGGTACATTTAATAGCCGTTAGAACTTTTTGTATAAATAGAACTTAGGAACTTTGTAACAGTAGACAATATACAAGAAAAAGCATTCATAGCATTTTTCTCCTCATAATCAAAATTGTCTCATAATTCTCATAATTCTCAACAGTCATTTTTTTTTTTGATAAAAAATATGGATCTAGCCCGTATTTAATTGCTATATAGTCATATTGAAGCATTAGAAAAGAGAGAACAAAACTACATTACCTCGCCACTCACATCATGTTGCTTTTGATCCTCGCTTTGGTTGCACTCAATGGTTTCGTTGACGGAGCCAATGTTATTGAATGCAGTTTTGATGCGGTATGCGGAAGGCCGCCGCATACCGCATATACGGTATTCGGCCGCATATGTAGATTTTTATGCGGACTTACATATGCGGATTTTAAAAAAATAATCAAATAAAATATAGCATAGTATGTAATTATTAATGTCATAGTCTTTCTGTTAATTAAATTAATGAAAGTTTATAATGCAAATATGCAATTAAAAGTTTATGATGCATGGAACAATATTATAATAAATTGATACTGTGCAAGGCAAAGAAATATTATTTTATTGTCTTCCATAAGACGCTGACTGACTAGCTTTTTGAGCCACTGGTGGACTGGTGGTGGCGAATGAAAGAAGACTTTGTTTCGACCTTTCATCATCAGGAAGTATTAGTCAACGTAGTAGTAGGGATTCAAGAAGAATAGGACAGATATGGCCCAACTGGCCCAAGCGCCCAAGTAAATTTGCGCAGGAAAAGGAAAGAAACTGTCTGTCCGGTTTATAATCTTCTTTTTATATTCCCACGTCACCTAAGAAACAAAAAAGCATTGCTCTCCTGCCTATAAAAGCAGTTAGGAATTAGCTTGAAAAACCACTCAACTAGATCCGTCCGGATGGGTATTTGGTTTCGGTTTCGGTTATTACTGGATATCCAATCCGTTTTTATTAATAAAATTTTTTAGATTCAAATGAATTTGGATTTTTTAATAAATAATAAAATATTTGAATGGACAGCATAATACTATATGCGGACTATACAAAGCAATATGCGGCCGCATATGCGGAACCGCATATTGAGACCGCATATTAATTTTCTATGCGGTTGCCAACTGATACGGATATGCGGCCGCATGAACCGTATTTTGTTACACTGGACGGAGCTAGTAGTCCAAGTTCCAAACTCGCGGTTTAACTCCTTGGACCGCATGATAAGCCGTGCCGGAGTAATATATTGAAGGTGAGCTCAAGCTCAGACGGTCGGCTCCTCACACCATGACACTGGACATATGTCTTGAGGTTGTCCAACATAGTCTTCAACAGCTAGCCCATGTCCAGGTGTCCATGCACTTGATCAACCTGACACTCGACCAAGCTAGTTCTGCCGAGATGGCATTTTCAGCTGCTGGTACGTACTTGAGGACGTGCAAGCAAGCACTGGATGAGGCCGGAGAGAATGACCATGGTCCATTTCACAACACACTATCCCTTTTGGCTGCTTGGGAGGCAGACGACTGCCCTTCACAAGTTATCAATCAAGCAATTGCTAAAATGACCACCGGAATTTCTCCTAATAAAGGTAATACCCGGGCCAAATGTAGAGCTACATAATGATAAGCAAGGAAAATAAAAATAAACCACTATATGAAATTATATATAAAAAAAGAACATGATCATTATTAAAATAGTAATTAGTTCTTGTATACCTTTAACTTTTATGATACATATATTTAAAAAATATTATTAAAATTAAAAAGCTAAAATTGTAGATGATAAAGCGTATATTAAATTTAATTCACAAATATCTCCCCAACATTTCTCATACTAAAAAAAGGCCTAAAATTTCTATGTAAATATTGGTGACCCTAAAACTTATCTGACTAAGTGCAGTATTTAGTTAATTAATAAAATTTGCTTACTATTATTCATTATAAACATAGAAAACAAGGCCCAGAATTAGGCTCAATAGGCCCATGCAGCTTTGATCTTTTGTAGAAGCTGCGCTTAATTTGAAGCCTCTAAATCTTCATTTTAGAAGTAATGCAAAGAGAAGTTGTGGATTTCTATCCAATAGTATTTAAAGGGTGCTGTTATAACATTATGGAATTACAGAAAAAGGAAGCAACAGTACTATTTATATATTTGTTAGTACAACCATGCTCCAAATGTTGATTTTTTTTTTTATATATGCTCTATGCAGGACATCCCGCACACAAGTATCCAATCCTGGGGGCCGCATCGGGATCTCTGCTCGACACTATTCCTCTATGGCGTCGTTTGAGAGTTGCCAAAGATGGCTCCGGAAATTTTACTACCATCAACGATGCAGTAAAAAATATGCCAACAAATCAGAATGTATACTTTCTGATATCTGTAGCCGAGGGAACATTCGAGGAGTATGTGGTGGTCACTGCTGATGGGCCATACCTTGTTTTGGTTGGAGCTGGAGAAGGAAAGACAATCATTACTGGAAAACATATATAGTAATGGTGGCGCACATATTACTCTGTCACCCTAGGTAAGTTCATATGTTCTTTTTGTGTAATATTTTTTTATGTATTTATAGTATGTAATCAAGGACCATTTTCTTTACAGCTGATTGAGTAAACGGGTGGAAGATTTGTTCTCTGTGTGTACATGTCGTACTTAGAAGATAAATATTTGTTTTCTGTGGTACTTGTTATAGTACTGTTTGAGTCTACGGGTCAACTATTATTATGTAAATAAACCACTATATGACATGTATCAAGGACGAAAGAACATATATATATAGCAACATGCATACACCAATACATTTAAACTAGCTTGTACCAACAAGTTTGACCAGAAATTGCAAACTCTTAAAACAATATATAAAAATTAAGAAATCCCAAAAGGGATATAGAATAAAAAATATCAACGTAGTAATGCGGCCATATTAATTAGCCTGTTCTGTCAATAATTGCTTGGCCATTATAATGTTACAAGTCAAAGGGTCTTTTACAATTGTCCAATAAATAATGTGGGCATTGTTAAAAATAGCGAAACTAACCTTCAAATTTGTATGAAATGTGAGAGATGTTTTTGATCTTTTTATGTATACATGCATGTACACAAGATTTTGCTCACAATTAGGTTTTTAAGATAATATTAATTTGGCAAACCTAGCTTTGAAATAATTAAAAATCTTCATCATCAGTTGCATCATTAGTTGTGCAAAGAGTGATTCTAAAACAACTGCACATCTTATTGGTTTTTCACTGGTCCAAAGTACCATCTGCCTAGCTATATGCTTGCTAATCTTTGAATTACGCGAATCTATGATGGTAGCACAATTTATAGAGCTTGCATAGTATTGAACTGTTCATAAAAAAAATAACAGAGGTAGGGAATTGAGCCTTTATATTTCTTTTGAATAAAACAGGGACAGGGTAACTTTTATTATCTTTTATTATATTTTACATAATCACTTTAATATATCTTGGGTGTTGATTTTTGCTGTAATTCAAGCTGACAACTTCATAGGCTACTGTTATAAATCTAGAGTTTTAGAGGAGACAGCAGCCAACAAAAGAGAGAGACAAATTGGGGTAATTTTCTGTTGTATGTTATTCTCCAAAGTTTGTGTACAAAATAAGTATAAAAGAAAACTTACAAATATAATCCTATAAAATTAGAAAATAACAAATGGTGAGATAAGAGACATAAATATAACAATCTCCACCTTGGATCGAAATCTCACCTAAAGAAAACAAATAGATCACAAAACTAACAACCAACAGAAATTAAATTTGAACAATAGTTGAACTTCATGGTCGGTATAGGCTTAGTGAGCATATCGGCTGGATTGTCAGCGGTGCCAATCTTCTTTATCTCTACTATACTCTTCGAGATAACCTGCCGAACAAAATGATACTTGACATCAATGTGCTTGCTTCTTTCATGATACACATGGTTCTTCGCCAAATGAATGGCACTTTGACTATCACAAAAGATGGTAGTAGGACCACCATGTGCTGAAATTTCTTCAAGCAAGCCTTTAAGCCATATTGCCTCCTTAACGCTTTCAGTAACCGCCATGTACTCAGCTTCTGTGGTTGATAAGGCAATGGTGGATTGCAAATTAGCCTTCCAACTAATTGCACATCCACCCAAAGTGAAAACATAACCGGTCAAAGACCGTCTCTTGTCAAGATCTCCCATAAAATCTGAATCTACATAACCCGTTAGCCTTTCATCGTTTCTCCCGAATTCCAAACGTGCATTTGCGGTACCTTTCAAATAGCGGAGTATCCACTTGACCGCCTCCCAATGCATTCTACCGGGACATGACAAATAACGACTCACCACACTAACAGCGTGTGCTATATCGGGTCTAGTGCACACCATCAAATACATGATGCTTCCAACGGCACTAGAATATGGGACTCTTGACATGTCTTCCTTCTCCTTCTCAGTTTGCAGACTTAATTGCCTCGACAACTTGAATTTGGTCGCAAGAGGAGTAGATACGGGTTTTACATCCTTCATGTTGAAGCGATGCAACACCTTCTCAACGAAATCCCGTTGTGAAAGATACAATTTTCCATTTGACATATTCCTTGTGATCTCCATGCCGAGAATCCTCTTGGCAGCCCCGAGATCCTTCATCTCAAATTCTAAGCTTAATTGTTCTTTCACCTTCTTAATCTCCTCCTTGTTCGAGGCCGCAACTAACATGTCATCTACATAGAGAAGTAGATACATGAAGCTCTTGTCCGGTAACCTCTTGAAGTAGAGACAACTATCAAATTTGGATCTACAAAATCCGATGCTTAACATGAAAGAATCAAACCTCTTGTACCACTGCCTTGGTGACTGTTTTAGGCCATACAAAGATTTCTTTAACAAACACCCACGATTCTCTTTACCCACAACAGTGTAACCTTCCGGTTGTTGTATGTAAATTGTCTCCTCAATGTCACCATGTAAGAAAATAGTTTTCACATCTAACTGCTCTATCTCCAAATTTTCCATAGCAACCAAAGAAAGCAACACTCGAATAGAGGTGTGCTTTACCACGGGTGAGAAGACCTCATTGAAATCAATGCCTTCAACTTGACTATAGCCTTTAGCCACCAATCTTGCTTTGTATCTAACCCCGGCAGTATCATCCTTTTTCTTGAACACCCACTTGCAACCCACAATTTTTTTCCTTTAGGTGCCTCAACTAGTGTCCAAGTTTGATTCTTTTGAAGAGAGTTAATCTCCTCTTCCATAGCGGCTGTCCAATTTTCCGCATCACAAGAAGACATCGCTTTCTTGTAATTTGAGGGATCACAACATTCCACATTTTCGGCCATAGCCAAACAATATGCAAAGTCTGAATAACCATACCTCGTAAGTGGTTTGATTTCCCTCCTTGCACGATCGCTTGCCAAAGCATAGGGTTGCTCCTCTTGGTTCTCCTCATCAGACTCATATGATTCACCAACAAAGTGAGGAATATCAACATGCACAGAATGAGGTTGAGTCACACTAATATGTGAGTTTGGAGTCTCCAACTCCACCTCTTTTGTAACTCTCTCGACCTCCTTAACCGGCTCGGGCATTTGCTCTTTTACTCGCAACATAGCCGACTCATCGAATTTTACATCCCTTGAGATAAAGAACTTACCCTTTGAATCTGGACACCATAAACGGTATCCCTTAACACCTGAAGCATACCCAAGAAAGATACATTTCTTGGCCCTTGGCTCTAGCTTCCCCTCATTAACATGTTCATAGGCTGGGCATCCAAATACCCGTAACTCCGAGTAATCTGCCGGTTTACCCGACCACACCTCCTCGGGAGTCTTGCACTCAATCGCAGTATTTGGTGAGCGATTCACCAACCAACAAGCAGTGTTAATGGCTTCCACCCAAAACTCATTGCCCAAACCTGCATTAGAAAGCATACATCGAGCCTTCTCAAGTAAGGTTCTATTCATGCGCTCAGCCACTCCATTTTGCTGTGGAGTAGCAACAACTGTACGATGTCGAGCTATTCCTTCATCCTTGCAAAAGGTATTAAACTCCTCATTGCAAAATTCTAAACCATTGTCGGTTCTTAACTTCTTAATTTTCTTTCCGGTTTGGTTCTCAACAAGTGTCTTCCATTGCTTGAATGTGACAAACACTTGGCTCTTTTCCTTCAAGAAAAACACCCAAACCTTTCTCGAGAAATCATCAATAAACAAGAGCATGTAACGAGAACCGTTACCTTTTGAGGGAACACGAGAAGGACCCCACAAATCTGAGTGAATGTAATCCAAAGTACCTTTTGTGTTGTGGATGGCTGTGCTGAAACTGAGCCTCTTTTGCTTGCCGAAGATGCAATCCTCACAAAACTCCACCTTGCCGGTACTCTGGCCACATATAAGGTCTCTCTTGCTCAACACTGCCATGCCACGCTCGCTCATATGTCCCAACCTCATGTGCCACAGCTTAGTAATGTCAGAATCGGAGGTAGAGCTAGCAACGGCAGCCGAGCCTGTGATCGTGGTACCCTCCAAGAAATAGAGAGTGCTCACCTTATTTGCCTTCATCAAGGTGAGAGCCCCCTTTGACACCTTAAGGACTCCACATTCACTCTGAAACTTGCAACCAACATCCTCAAGAGAGCCCAAAGAGATCAAGTTCTTCGTCAAATCCGGGATATGTCTCACACCCGTCAAAGTACGGGTAACCCCGTCATGCATCTTGATCTTCACGGTACCAACACCTGCAACCTTGCACAGATGATCATTACCCAAAAGGACTCTACCTTTATTAGTCGCCTCATATGTGGCAAACCACTCTCGATTCGGGATCATGTGCTGAGAAGCACCTGTATCCATCACCCAATTCTTATCGAATTTTTCTTTACCATTCCCAACAAATAACAAATCACCAACTTCTGAGTCGGCTACATTTGCCTCTCTTGAACTGGTACCTTTTTGTGCCTTTTGTTTGTTCTTGAGTTTGTAACAATCAGCAACAATGTGTCCATTTTTCTTGTAATAGTTACATGAGAGGTTCTTATGTGCGGACTTGGAACAGTTTCTTCTTTGGTGATGTTTTCTCTCATTGTTTTTCCCTCTCTCAACATACAAACCAACTTCTTGGTTACTTCTCTCAGATGTGGTCAAGTTATTTTCAATGTCGGACTTGACCAACAAATTGCTCTTCACATCCTCAAGGGTGAGTGAAACCCTACTATGAAACATGGTCTCCTTGAATCCCTGATATGACTTAGGCAGCGAGCATAGCAAAACAATGGCCTTGTCTTCATCTTCCACCTTAATACCAATCCTCTCCATGTCATTGAGAAGAGCGGTATACTCGGAAACATGAGCCTTAACGGAGGTATTTTCTGCCATTCGCAAATAGTGAATTCTTTGTTTTAATCTCAATCGGTTCGTAACCGATTTCTTCATAAAGATTTCCTCTAACTTCTTCCAAGCATCAGCTGCTGTTGTTTCTGAAAGAATTTCTTGAAGTGTTGAATCATTCAAACACAATTGAATAGTTGAGAGAGCCCTATCATTCATTGTCTCCCACTCCTTATTTTTCTCACCTCCTTTTAAATCATCAAGCCGACCCGTTATGGCAGCCTTAACATCCAAATTGGACAAAATTGCTTTCATCCGTACTTGCCACAACGCAAAGCTACTTGTGCCATCGAATTTCTCAATATCAAATTTGGTAGATATGGATGAACTTGAACTCATGATAAAAATTGTTTAATTACCAAGAGTAATTACCAGATTTGATAATTTGACACACAAAAATCAGAGAAATCTGAAAGATTTACCAGAAAAAATCAGAATTGATTTACCAGTAAATACCGAATCCAAAAATTTCTGATCCAGATTTGAAGTTCGCTGTTGGGAGAAAAACAACAATTTTGGCGCTGTCCAATTTTGAGTGAGACTTTGATTAATCAAAGTTTGGCGATTACTGTAGAAACCACCAAAATCAAAAGCGGCTAAAAAGAAATAATTGGTGCCTAGTCCACTATCGCGGCTCACAAAGAAAGATTGGCACCTGGTCCACTATCGCGGCTCACAAAGAAACTCAAATCGCGGCTCACTCCTTGGGCGACACGGTTCACCAGCAGCAACGCGAAATGGATCTGAACAGCGAAATCCCTAGCAAGCAGCGGAACAACGATCTGAACCCTGAACGACCGATCGAAACTAGCAACCGGCGAATCTGGCTCTGATACCACTTGTTATAAATCTAGAGTTTTAGAGGAGATAGCAGCTAACAAAAGAGAGAGACAAATTGGGGTAATTTTCTGTTGTATGTTATTCTCCAAAGTTTGTGTACAAAATAAGTATAAAACACTACAGCAAAAAGCACTATCAGCGACCGGTATTCCGGTCGCTGATAGTATGGGCGCCGGCCGCTGATACTTGATCCGGTCGCTGAAAGCCAAAAACGGTCGCTGAAATTCCGGTCACCGTAAACCTTGTCGCTGATACTCTTCTGATGACATCACCGGTCGCTGAATGACGTCACCCGGTCGCTGATACTTTTTTTGCGACCACTTTTTTTTTGTCGCTGTTGTTTTTTTCGGACGTCAGCAAAAGATATCTGCGACCAAATATAACGGTCGCTGATACTTAATACCGGTCGCTGAAAGTCTTCTATCAGATTTTTATAATTTTTTTTATTATTTAAATTTGCACCATTTAAGTTTGATATTTTGGCTAATTATCTCATTCGAAATTTCAATTATGAAGTCAGCTTTGAGTCTTAGCTAAGGTTTTTTATGCTCTTCTAATTTATCTTAAAAGATAGTACAGATTTGTAATAACATCAAATTATCCTCAAATACAACAAACCTTGGGATTTCGAGTTTACTCCAAGTATTAATATTTCTCTACTAAGGCTTAAAACATGCGAATTTTAATCAACTCCACATACAACCAAGTTACTATATGAAATAATGTTTATGCAGCCTTTAATTTGGAGAGATCATTCTTTCTTTGCCCAAGCATATACGAGTACACGTGCGGGCACCTATATAAATATAAAAGAATGCAAGAATCACAATACAAAATAGAACATCATAAAGCTGGAAACTCTATCTTAAAAGAGAATTTCATCATTGAGTTTGTATTTTTTTTTTCTTAGCTTGATTTTAACAGGAAATCATACCTCAGGATAGTTGTACAAATTGCTCCAAGTAACAAAAAGCCTAGAGGTCTCACTGCTCAGTGATAGATTGGGCCACCTCTCCCTGAAATTAGTTGCTCGTCAGTATCAGATAACCCTGGTAACTGGTAAAGAGGAGTTTTTGGTCTCAAATACAAAAATTAAGCTGAGTACCATAATAAATCTGTTGGAGTTCACTATTGACCTACAGCAATTAATTATTTTCTTTAGACAGTTCATAATTGTCAAAAAAATTTCAGCTGGTACGGTTCGCCAGCAATCTGAAGACGTACCAGTTTCTCTGTTTTCTGTGTATACATGCTTCTACAAGTATAGCAGCTATCTTGTACTGTAAATTTTGAGCTTAGTGATAGCCTACGGACATTTTTTATCAAAATAAAATAAATTCCTTAGTGATAGCCTACAGCAATTTACTTGATCATGCCCATTTATGTACCAGTATAAATATATTGCTTAGTCCTTAGTGATTCTACTACATGAGGCTGAAAACTATTAATACTACCAAGGGATTAAATAACGAATAATGAAACGTACGAGAAGCATTAATTGTACCTGACAAGTGGCTAGTAAGGAGCCAGTACCCTTCACATACCGGTAGTAGCTTTTTGTAAAGCAACAACATCTGCTTGATTCCGGATAAACAATATCTGGAAGACAACATCATTTTTTCAGAATAACATAGCACAATACAACTACATAACACGAAAAACAAGTAATCATGTCACTATTGTCAAATCACAAGGCACAATTGCATTTTCTGATATCAGAATAGTAAAAAAAAATAGATATAAAGAAAAGAGATAGAACCTTTCAAGTGCAAATGACCTCTCGGAGGTGAGTGTTCATACAAGTGTCACAATTTATCAAATGGCCATTGTAAGTCTCCCCATTCTTCAATTCAACCAACTAAATACAAAATTAAACAGGAAAATATGCGCCACATGGAAATTTTACTTACAAGTGCTCCATTTTACATAAAAACCTTTCCTATACTGTAAATTGACTATCGTACCACTAAGTTATATTTACTGAGAGGTGAATGCATACCAGTTCAGTATCGATACAACTTAATTGTTTTTTCTTTCCCATTCTTTCTTTGTCTTGATTTGGCTGTCATGGTACCTAGGCCAAGGAAAAGAAGTGAAAAAGGTAAAAAAATTATAGTTATTATTTTGATTGAAAACTGTATTGTACCTAATGTAAATAATGCTCAATACAGTTGAGCCAAAATTAAAAGATGAACTATGAAATAGAACAACCGAAATAGCCAAAAAGAAAGGAAAATTGTGTTCAATGGAGTACTGGTACGAACTCTATCATGCTGATACGTTGGTGCTGCCTGGTGCTCCAATTACCACAATCTATTAGTAACTCCTTTGAGAAATTTATGCATCTTAGTCCCTAGTTTTCCTGTTTTTTGTTTGTGTCACTCCTGCTGAAACTGACGCTGCTGCAACAGTGCTTGTGTAAACTATTCATTTTTTTCATGCTTGCTATAATTAATTCTAACAATTGCAAATGGTTGTACTATGATACAGAAAAAGGGAGGTACTGGTAAGATCAGACCCGAAAGACCCGAAACCCAGCAAGAACACAAGAAGCCGGTACTGGTAACGATACCAGTAGGGCAGCAAATTAAGCCAACCCGCAAAGCAAACCCCCAATTCAAAATTGTCAAACAAGGAAAAGCAACAACCCGTGAGAGACGTCAATCCATCTTCGTAATCATCACAAAAATCGCACGATCAAATAAAAAGGGTGTGCATGAGTATTTACCCGAAAGCAAGAATCTCAAAGAGGCAAGATAGGCCGGTTCCAAGGCGATCGCCTTGCTTCCAACTTCGAAAATCGGAACCAGCAGGCAATGACAGAGAAGGGCTCCGCTAGGCACCAGAATCACAATCGCTAGGCACCAGAATCACCAAAAATCGCTAGGCACCAGATTCACCAAAATCGCTAGGCACCAAAATCACAGAGAAGGGCTCCGCTAGGCACCAGAAATTAAAATTTGTGCTGAGCAGCGGAGAAATGGAGCAAAAACTGAAAACCTAGACTTTATGCGAAATTGAAATTTAGGCGGATAGAGGGTTTTGATTATGACGCGGGAGGGTTTTCGATCTGGCACCTAAATCGCGATTTTTTTTTACCAATACTTTCAGCGACCGGTGCTCCAGCGGTCGCTGAAAATTCGCTGAACGGTCGCTGATAATATTGGTCTCCGAAAGTGAATTTTTTTTTTTTTTTAGGGAAAAACTTTCAGCGACCGGCGACAGCACCGGCCGCTGTTACCGGTCGCAGATACCTTATTTTGCTGTAGTGAAAGGAAACTTACAATATAACCCTATAAAATTAGAAAATAACAAATTGTGAGATAAGAGACATATATATAACAGCTACAATCTCACAATAGAAAATACTGCTGGCCCACAGGAATTTCAAGCTGTAGCACTACTAACACGTGCAAACTTTATTGTTTTCTACAACTGCACTATATTGGGATACCAGGATACAATATTGTATGTTCATCGCGGTTGGCAGTTCTTTCGCGAATGCACTATAGGTGGGACGGTAGATTTTATATTTGGAGACTCGTCAGTTGTGTTTTAAAGCTGCACAATCCTTGTCTGACAACCTCTGACCGGACAATCAAATACCATCACAGCCAGTGACCGCAATTGCCCCACCAACCCGACAGGTATCTCAATCCACAAAAGCAACATCATGGCAGCAATGGACCTCAAAAACACCACAAAGACATACTTAGGTCGTCCTTGGGGTAAGTATGCTCGCACTGCTTTCATGCTTTCCAATCTAAATATGTTGATTGATCCATCAGGATGGCTCCCATTTAATGGAGACACTGCCAATGTTGATTATGGAGAATTTCAAAATGTTGGTTTCAGTGCCGACACAAGTAGGAGGGTGAACTGGGCTGGCTTTCACAATTAAGTTGGACAATATTAGTGCGTATCAGTTCACAGTCGATAGGATACTGAATGGTGGTGCATGGATCGATAACACTAACATATCTGTTCCATACACAAAAGGACTTTTCTAGCAGCTATTGTATCAGTAGTTTGAAAATGTTTTATGTTTCCTATCTAGTTATAAGTACTATGAAATGAGATTTCTATTAACTTTATAATACATACTTTGATTGTTATTTTTGAGAATTATATTGCTATTATGAACTGAATTTGCATTATATCTTCTTAGTATATTATATATGCTGATAACTAGAGTAATTTAAATTTATTTAATTTTGAAGTGCAAATCTGGAAACTTTCTACTTGTGGTTTTGTTCTGCGTGTAAAAGTGGAATTTGAATTTAGAGCTCAAACAATTTGGCTTAACATACATTGCAGTACCTTTATTAGCGTTACCAAAATTTAACACTAAATCTAGATGCATTGTTATTTTGTCAAGAACTTTTTCAATCTTTACTTATAGCTTTATAAAAAACATAAATTTGAAAGAACGAAATTTGAACTTTTTTAACCTAATATCAACAAAAAGTAACCTTTATGATTTTGGATTACATCAGAGAAATTGCAATAAAATACATACATTTGTCATCCGATTTTCTTTTATTTTTTAAGTTGCAGGCAAATATATGTGTTGCTCATTTTCATTACACAATTGTTATTCGATTAAGAAGACAGAATTTCATGATTGTGACCAATAAAGAAGGCATCTTTTTGCTGGTGGGCATTTTGCATGACAAAAATTGTCATTGCTTGTTGAAGCATTCTGGACCATTGCATTTTGCATGACCATTATCTGGACCGTTGCATTTTGATGTCATAGGAAAACCATTAGTGATCTCCTATGAAAATTTTGTAAGGAGTTTAAGCATCTAAATAGTCATTTACGACTAATTTCATCTTGGGCCATATATGATCAATTGAGAGTGCGTTTGGATGAAAGCTTGGGTTAGTGAGAATTGTGAGCTAACTCAAATTTGAAATAGTGAGCTAACCCAACTTTTAGTTGGGTTAGTAGAATAGCATGCTAACTCATAAAAGACAAACAAAGAATAGTTCTTTTTTGCTAACTCAAACATATTCAAACGTAAAATAGCAGTTCGGAATAAAACTGTCACTATACCTAACACATACATATATGCTATCCAAAACACAATCAAATCCAGATATGCTTTAGGAACCATCTCCTTCCCGGTTTAACCCAGTTCGGATCGATCAAATCTAGTTTTGATATGAGACGTGGGGACCACATCGGACAGAATTAATGGAATAAAAGTAGCACATTTACTTTGTGACAGCTCGAATATTATTAGATATCTGCCCAAAATTATAGAAAAAGAAAATGCAGGGGATACTTTATCATCAAAACACGTAAAATTAGGATATCTTTTTTATTTATTTATTCGAGCTATTCAGCATCAAAACTGATTTGAAGCGTACAAATATCACACTCAAAGTAAAGGACAGTGTACCATTTTGAACCTAATTAAATATAAAAAAGGACCCCTTTTTTTTTTTGTTCTGACCTTAAATTTATTGCCTAGGATGAAGCAAAATATCAAAAGCTCCCATAATGCAATCTAATTTATAAGCATTTCTATTCTCTGTTGCCAAGAGGTCCTTCTCACCTGCCTCGTCAAATGCTTGCTCACAGGTTGATACCATAATGCCTGCTGATGCTATATCCATACTAAACGGCGATTTCTTCTGAGCGTTTTCAATTGCCTTGTTTAAATCTACAAGTGACGGCCCATAGACGTCAACGCACACATCGATGCATCTCTTCTTCGGGTTTGACCCGGGTGGCGGTTGTTCCTGCAGCTTCTTCGCCTTGGCAAGGTTGTAGGTGTGGTTGGCCAAGGACAGCTGGAGGCCTATAACCGCTAACTCATATTTGTCAGCACTAAGACTTTTTGGTGCTGCCTGAAAAGAGGAGATGCAGAAGTCATAGCTCTCTGGTCTTGAAGTCACATTTTTGCAGATGTCTTCTACGATGGAAGCATGTAGCAACGTTAAACTCAGGGAGAGGAGGCAGAGGAGAAGAAGTTGCTTCATGATTATGTTTCTTTGCTTTTGTTTACCAATCTTTCTTTCTAAATTGTTTGCGTTTGTCTGAGTCGGAAGTCTACTTTTATATATGGTCTTCATGTAGAATATCTACCAAGATATGATTCCATTTATATATATAACCATTTCCTCCTATACATGATGGCGATTTTACAATTATAGAATACGAAATATATATAGTGAATTAGATCTATTTTATTGATTTACAAAGAACGCAATAAATATATGATCTCTATTGATCTTTTTCTTAATTGCTAATTAGTACACACACCACAAAGTTCTTTTGGAAGTATATTAATGATGTTAATTTCTTTAATGTACCCATCTGTAAAACGGTAACGTATATTTACAATCCATGGATTTTCTGGAAGTAAAGATACTAACGAACTTGATGAATTATTTTGGAGATAACGCAATTATTTAGGAAATTCATTTGTGAAATTTTTTTTGTAAAATAAGACACAACTAGATATTTTTCTTTAAAAAGTTTTTGTTAATTAGTTGTGACACATCATTACATATTTTTTGGTTTAATTATTGAAGTTTGAAACTTTAGACGGCAAAACAAAATAACCTATTTTATATCCTACATTGCATGTAATTAATGCCCAGACATAAAAAAAAAATTGAAATTATAATTTCTTTTGTAAACTACAAAAATTAGAAGAAAAAAAAAAAAGCGTTTTGTATTTATCTTTTTACAAGCGTTTTTGTTCCTATTGACAAGATATATATCAGAGGACATGATCCCAATAGTTTCGTTATTACTTTTTGAACAAGCTATTAAAAGCTTTTAAAAAAAGAAAAAAAAAAAAAAAACTCTAGCCAAGTGTACTAATTAATTTAGGGCTTTCTTTGAAAACAAGCAATAGATGGCAGAGTCAATTAAGTCTAAGCAGAACAGCAGCTAATTATTAAGGGGATCTATTATATTTTTATGATCCTCCTATTGCACAATAAACGCGCAAACTCAGTACTTTCTTCCAAGAATTTAAGAATTTTAGAGTGAACTAAATTCCTTTGATGTTCCAAAAATATATGCACTTTGTAATATATATTGTTAGTGCTGGAGTACAATATCTTTGGTGGAACATGTTGTCATTTTTTTTTTTTTTGAAGAAAAATATGGGTCGAGCCCCTATTTCATTCACGATTTTGTTCATTACACAAGTGATGTAACAGTAAAGTAAAGAACAATGTGCTCAATGCTATTGAGCCTAATTAAAGCAAAAAAAGAAAATAAAGGAGAATAAGAAAGATGAAATGTAAATACGAGAAATAATGTTAAAAGAAAACGGAGTCAATGGTGTCTTGTCTGGAATGTTAATCACCTTGTGGCTTTCGTCTTCTAGTTCGGTTCTGTTGAATAAAACTTCAATTGCCAAAATACTTCCTCCTTGAGGTCCAGTATATCTTTGTTCACATCCGTAAAGGTTCTTGCGCAACGCTCACGCCATAATATGAATTGAGGAATTAGTGCAATTGACCTTTGTTTCTTTGGTATCCGAGATTTTATCATGTAGCTGCGTTATAGGCACAGTAGTTGGAACATGTTGTCATAATAATATTCCAATCATCATTGGAATAATTTGTGTATTAATGTGAATTTGGTTTAGTGTAAAGTTTATTTCTCATGTTGTTGATTTAAACAACCTCTTTGGGAAAATTCTGACCTAATCTAAAGTACAATATCTAAATTAACTTCCCTTTTGCATTATTATGATTTTTGGTTCATAACTTAGAAACTTAGGTTCGTGTTGGGTCGAATTGGGTTCGATTTGGGCTGGGTCGGATTAAGTTAGTTTGACAGTTTTGACTTCAGATAATTGTTAGTCACAGGTCAGATCGGGTTGGGTTGGCTCGGATTTCAGACATTCAGTTTAGTATCAGGTTCGGATTTCGACCGGGTCAGGTTGGATCGGATTCGAGTCAGTTTGACTTTTCAACAAGTTCAAGTCGGATCTGACAGGTTCTTTGGGTTGACTGAATTTTTTAATTTTATAGGAGCATTATACGAGTCGATCATGTTCGGGTCAAAATGAATAAGGTCAAGCTCGTTGGACATTTAAAAAAAATGTTAAGTCAAGTTTTATTCATGTTTTTAGATCTCAGGTCAGATTTGTTTTAGTTTCTTTCTACAAAAATCAAATCGGTCGAGTTTGGTTCGGGTCAGGTAAATCCTTCGGATCGGATCAGATTTTGTTATTTCGAACTGAATTTATCCATATGCTGATTTTAAGAACTCGATGAATTCCATGAAAGAAAACCCAACTGCTTCGTAGGTTATAAAAATAGAGGGAAACAAAAAAGCACGCAAGGATTTCAACAAGTACTGTTCTTTATCCTTGGATCTTAAGAAATCAAAATTCTATGTTGGGCCTACTACTTTCAAGAATTAGAAAGAAATTAAACAAGATGGTATATAATAAAAGAAATTTAATAGAAGAACGATAAAACTAGAAAAAACTAAGAAACAGAATTTCATTTCTTCAATAATTATCTGGATTGATTGTCCCGTACAATGTGAAAGAAACAAATAAATACCCTCATAGAAAGCTAATCAAAGTTTAATGCGCTGGGTTCATAGTTGAAAACTTACATGAAAAGGGTTATAGCTGTCAACTCTGGTCTCTGGATGCTATAGCAATTAATATACCAGCATAAAATTTGAGGGCTACCCCTTATTAACTTCTAAATTATCTGGATGCTATTGAATATATCAAACTTTTTCATTTTGAGACGCAACATGTCAAATGTTGGCTGTCTTTTGCCTACATGGTAATAGTCAAAATTTAGTGGGACAAGAGTAATAATTCAACAACAATAATCAAAATCAGAACTCTGTATGTACCATAGCAAGAGAATTTTGACCAATTATCTAATACAGAAAAGCATAAAAGCGTCCGGTGGCGGTAAGAGAATTTCTCTAAGTAACTCTGACGATAGCATTCTAACAATTTTTACTTTATTTGTGGAAGTTTCGTCAAATTCAGTGAGAGAATAAGTCGAATCGTCGAAGCGGTGAGAACTGGGATTGAGAGAAGTGGGTACGGATACTGAAAATTGATTCATACTTTTCTTAGACTGAGATGGATCACTGCAAAATAATCGTCTGAACTCTGATCTGGAAAACAAGAATCTCCATTCAGCTAACTTGCTCCCTTGTTAGAAAGCGTTTTTAGCTCAAAGAGAAGTTAGATAGCTTCTAACAAACCTTAAATCCACACTTTCATAGCAGGAATTTCAAGAAATAAATGGATTTTACCATACTAACAGATATCCGTTTAATTAAAACTTACGAATAGGGATATATCCGTATCCGTATCTGAAATTATCCATATTCGACTATCCAAATCCGAAAAAATTCGAATACATATCCAGACAGATAATATCTGATCTGTTTGCACCCGTAGACATAAATGTACCCCAAAAAATATTTATGTGGTCTTTTTTTTGTTTCTTTTATTATTATATTTTTTTTATTTTTAAGTAAAGCTCTTTTAGCAAAAAGTTATCCAATGAATTAGCTCAGCAGTTCTTTCAAATTATTCTTAGGAGTGTGACGAAAGAAGTCCCTAACAATGACTGCAGCATCAATTTAAAATTTTAATATATTTGAGAAAGCATAGAAAAATAACAACTTGGTGATGCCTATTATACATTGGTGTACTAATTAACATATCTCTAAATCTACCTCAATATACAAGAGTTCAAATTTTCATTTCACGCGACTCCATACCTTCACTTTCAATTTCTAATAACAAAAATTTCTAAAAGTTGTAACTAATAAACCAGGATAAAATTACAGGGGCAATTAAGTCAGTTTTATTCATTTTTAAATTATCTGGATACTATTGCACATATCCATTTTTTTCATTTTACGATGCAACATGACAAATGTTGTCTGTCAGGTGTACTTGAATCAAACTAAATATAATTGTTTACTAATTATAACTGCTAAATCAGCATGAACTGGAAAGATTACCGAAAAAAATATATCTCAAGGTCGTACCGATTATTTTGGATAGCAAGCAGGATTTGATTTTGAAGAGGAAATCAAAACAAAATCACACCAGAAGCATTAAATATCAATCGAGTTATAGCTTTTCTTATTATGACAAAAATTTCAAATGCAATTTTTCTGCCGTCTGCTGTTTGACTCCTCAATTGCTTGATTGCTTCACTTTACCAAGTGTATACTCTCCAACTGAAAAAGAAAGAAAGAAAGATTAGATGTATTTCACATTTCAATCTAAAGAAACACATACACAAATAACAATGAAAATAAATTAAATTGTCAAACACAACTAAAATCATGTGCATTGAATTTAGTACCATCATCTTACAGTTTATCTGTGGCAATTTTGTTACTAGTACAGGTATAGTATTATGTAAACGTCACATGGAAATCCTTGCAAAGAAATGAGAAGGATGACTTCATTAAAAGTGGAAAAAAAATTGAGGCCCAAAATAGTAAGAATGAGATTGAGTACGGGTGCAATATCTTCCCGGGTAGAATGAGATTGAGTCGTCGGTTTTAATCTGGCATGAATCTCAAAACGGACCCCTCATGTTTGCATTGCCTCCTCTACAGCAACACAAAATTTTGGTTCAAATTTCACCCATTCCGCTAACAAAGACGTTATAAAATAAACTATGGAACCTTTTCTTTCTCAAATCGGAGACTGTTCATTTAATTCCAAAAGTTGAAAAGTATTGTCATCAGGCTTTGCCCCATCCGAAATTATCCACTCCAAGATGTCTTGTTCATGTCGATAAACCCTCGCTTTAACATAACCTTTCAAAAGTGCATTCCACACAAATGCATGCCGATCATATTTTGATCTCTTCAATTCTTCAAAAGCAAACTCGGCCATATCAAATTTACCCAAGTGACTAAACATTTCAACAACCATTAAGGTGCTCTCTAGCCACGCTGTCGATCGCCTAGCTCGTTTGGTCAACGGTTTCCATTTACTTTTTTTGAGTGTTTTTATTGCATCCATAACCTGACCGGCTTTCAGATAACCTAGTGTCAAATGGCGGTAAGTAATTGCATTTGGTTTGCAATTATTAGAATTCATCTCCTTGTGAATCCCAATTGCTTTTTCTATGATCCCGTACCGGCAATAAACCGACAAGATTGAATTGAACTCGTTCGGATGATCTATCTTTTTAAACCTTCTCAATTTGGCCCAAATTTCCTCAGCACTAGAGACCGACCCGACTTTTCCAAATGCCTCTATTGCAAACAAATAACTGTTTGGATCCACATGAGGAAGCTGTTGTACTGACTTCCAAGTTCGATCTAACTCTTTAACCTTGTTAAGGCAACCATATAACATTATAAGAGCATTCAACGAAACCAAATTATTTCCCGTTTTTAACCTTTCTAGGTCCTCAACATAACTTTCCGCAACAGTATAAAGCCTGGCCATGGCATAGGCTTTTGCTAAAATGCAATAGGTTTTCTCATTCGGCTCTACATCAGCCGTTTGAATTTCATCAAACACCTTCGACAACTCGTCTATATCATGGTTTTCAGCATGCATGCCGAGAAGACTGTTAAAAGTGCGGATGTCAGGTTTGACACCATCGGCTTTCATCTGTGCAAGAATATCCGGTATATTCTCTCTACGACTAGGAGCCAAATGTAGAGCATCAGACTGTTATATACAGATGGAGATATAGGTAACGACATTTTTCGCATTTTTTCCATGTATGTATAAGAAAGTTTGATATTGCAGTCAGCCAAACAGTACATGACTAATTCGTTGTAGAGTAACTCGTTCTGGTACGATTTCGGAATGGTTTGAAAGAGTTTCTCAGCACGAGCAATGCCATGACATTTACTGGTACATTCCAGAAGGTAAGAGTAGTCATGCTCCGTTACCTTGTAGGGCCTCTCTCTCACCACCCATTCCATCACCTATAAGAAAACATACAAACAATAAAATTTGAAAAGATTGGTCTTATAAAAAAAAAAAAACTAGATAAAGATACAATCTCAGAATTAATTAAATCAATTTTTAAGTTTCATTTGAAAAAAAAAAAGAATAAATTGAATTTAAAAAATTAAATGTAGAACCCTCCATTATTTGAAATCCATATACAACTTTAGACTATTTAAATCAATAATAAAATAATAAAATAATTTCTGACTAAACTAAACTTAAAAAAATTAATAAATGAACAGGAAATATATACAGTAGGGAAATAGATAAAAATGGAAATTTCATTTTTTTTCTTTAGATAATCAGTAAGTACTAACTGAAATTAAATTTCAAGAAATGAAGGGAGGAATTACAAAAAAAAAAAAATAATAACAAAATACCTCGAGATGGAGATGGCGGCCACGAAGACAAGATAAGGCTTGAAAAATGCTATTGCGATCCACCGCAAATCCATCTCGCACCCACCCCTTAAAGACTGGCACGATCGCCTCGCCAGGCGGCAGCTTCTCCAGCCTCGACGTCAACATATTGTGTTCCAATCCATGTACGGACGGAGATCGAGATTTCGGATCAGACGCGAAATGGTCGCATTGAGGATCCGATTGCAACAGTGAGGCTGGAAGAGTGGTGCACGAAGCGAGAAAAGATGCTCCTCCATTCCTTGCTGTGTTGATTCTTGTTCGAGTGTTTAGTATTCTTAAAAGGGATTGCATCTCTCTTTCTCTTTCTATGGAGCAATTTGTCGAGCACTTGGTGTGCAGTAGAGCAGAGGTCGGAAGGAATGAAGAGAAAACAAGGGTAGAAGTATTTTTTATAAATTGGATTATTGGAAGTAAGAGGGCTTGGAATTCATATCACGTGAGGTAACAGATATTTTGAGTTTATATCCGGACTGACGAAGGCCCGCACATGCATTTCATCTCGGCCCGATTGGTCTGAATTCTGATCGGACGGTCCAGATCTTTTTTTTTCTTTGTAAATCTTCGCAGAGACTGCGAAGTTGTGAGGGGGAATCGAACTCTTGACCTTTCAGTAACCAACAGTCCTAGGACTTTTTCCTAGCCAAATGTACTACCTCCCCTTTCAAAGACGGTCCAGATCTAACTCAAATATTATGTTACCTCGGAGAATGCGGACTTGAGGTCATGGGCCAAAGTGCCCAATAGCAATCTCTCCGGCCTCGACGTCAGCAAGTTTGATAGGGTCATATTTCTAAGGCCCTTAAAACTACCTCTTTACGGACCATGAAAGAACCGGGATTCAGAATTCCTTACGAGGCCAACCGAAGTTAATATTGAAAGTCCAGGATCCATCCAAACAGGGTCCAATAAAAAGCCTTGTAAAGCCTCACGAGGCTTAGCCCAAAATTGGCTTGCACCGCCTCCACGAGGGATAACCGCCGATACAGTTTGCATAACCGCCCAGTCTCCCATAACTGCGCAGCATAGCGGTTATGGACAGACTATATAAGGCAAGAAAATTCATTAAACAAAGGTCGAAAAACTTTGGCTAAGAGAGATATCGTATAGGTCAGAGTCTGAATATCTCCAAACCAACCAGAGTTCCAAACTCTGTACACATATCGGCCTGTTATCCCGCGACGGAGCGAGCCCAACTCATTTCCCATACGGCCTACTCTCCCCGAGATATGACATATCAAAGTAGATTCCCATCAGGTGCGAAATGGTGTAGGGAGGGTGCAAGAGTAATGCATGAAGCAAGAAAAGATGCTCCTCCATTCCTTTGCAATCTTGTTCGAGTGTTATTAGTCTTGGGAGAGATTGCATTTCTCTTCCTCTTTCTCTGGAGCAATCTGTCGAGCACTTTGGTGTGCAACAGAGTATAGAGGTTGGGAAGATTGAAGTTAGAAAGAACAAGGGAAGAACGGTTATATCATATTTTATAAATTTGAAATGAAAGCTCAAGTTTTTGTGGGAAAAGAATGCAAAGTGCCGTACTAGGTCAAAATGTCTAATAACGGCCTAATAATAATCTCCAAGCAAAAAGGCCCAAAGGCAAAAGTAAAACTGTATTGTTTCTCTTGTAAAAGATAATGGCTGCTGATATAAACATAAATCAATTGATAGGTTTTACTTAAAATGAATCAATTTCACTTTTTAACTAAATTTTGTATTTTATGTTTTTTTTTTCTATAAAATGAAGTACCTCATGGGAGGTTTCAACGAAAAAAAAAATTAGACAAATACTAAAAAAATGTGCAAATGATATATCCACTTTGAGCTCTTTTGATAATTTTGTTCCTTTTTCTATTCCAATTTTAATTTCCAGATCAAAAAAGGCGGAGTTCTTATATAAATGCTTGAAATATTATAAACTCTAGATGAAGAATGTGCTAATATAAACACCTTAATTTTCAGGTATGAACGCCTAGAGTTTTATGAGTAATGATAAATGAAATTCTAGTTATGAACACATAACGTACAAGCATAAACACCTGTAAGATTTATTTATGTTCTAAAAATTAATATCATCACTCAAAAAATGACGAGAGGTCAATATGTACCAGGATAACAGTTCATTAGAGCATCTCCAACCCAGCAATCCGTAAAAAATTAAAAATAGCTGTAAAGCACTATTTAAAAATTAAGTTCTTTTTAGTTTCTTAACCCCTCCATCTCAGAAATTGGGTCAGAGCCAATAGAAAAAAGAACAAAGGAGTCAGAGCCAATAGGAAAGAGAGAGAGTACCAATATGTCCAAAAGAAATCGTTTGCTTTATAAGCAAATTTGTTTTTTAGAAATTGGTCTACAACCCAACAATTATACTAGCAATTGACACATCAAATTAGCAATTTAAAAGAAATCACCATTGTAGATACTCTTAGTTGCTATTTGATACCAATTCTATGATGAGAAGATGAGAGCAAGCAAGAGAACATTCAAATATTTGGCTACTTTTGGATCGGGTTCATTCAGGCCCGTTAATTAATGAAATTTGCAGAAAATCCATCTGAATTTTGCTATCAGACACTTATTAAGATAACTGGTAAAAAGTAACTATATATTTTACTGGTAACGTATATGAACTTGGAATGGCAATTTGATCAGGTTATTGGTTGGGCTGGGCTCAGTTGCGAGCCGGTTATCGGTTGATTCGGGTCATCACCGGAGGTATCAAGTCAGGTCAGATTTTGAAATGAAAGACTCTTATGGAAGCTCACTGTTATCATATCATTACATTTACCTTTGCCTTTGTTTACATTTTTTTATTGATTTTATAATTGTTATATATAATTTTTTACTTGTGCGCTTTTGATAGAGGGTTTCTGTAGGTTTGGGAGCTTAATTATAAACCCACGTCAACTGTTTGCTGAAATGCTCCTTAGAGGGTTTGTTGATACTGTATTGATTGATGGGCATTGCAAACACGGTGAGATTAAAGTTTACAACTGGTATCGAGATATATATGATCATAATAAATCAACTTGTTAGAACCTTCATGATAATTGGTAGCAAATTGTTGAAATTATATTTACCATTTATATTATGGGTTCCTTTAAAGATTATATATGATGTGGTGTTCATTGGAGATAAATTGAAGCGACTTTGCACTTAGGAGCAGGGACGACTAGACCCAAATAGGAAAAAATGAGTGTAATTAGGATATATAAACCTTTTATAACTGTGACTGCAATACTATTTCCAACTTGATTATAAACCAAAATTGATTGAGGAGTATGGTTTCAAGTATTAATTAAGCCGATATGCGAATGATTTTTTATTTTTTGGAAATCATGAGTTTGAAGTCAAGCCACTCAATACACTTTCAAACTTCTATGTATATTATAGAGGATTTCTCCACAAAGTAGGTTTCGAACCCATGACCTCCCACATGAGAGCCATGTGCCTTTGCCACTAGACCAAACGCAAATTCTTATATGAGAATGATTTGATCAAGTACAAATTTCAAGTGCATGACATTCTCGGCGACAAATATTAGGATATCTTATTTATTTATTTATTCGAGCAATTACATGCATTGCCGAGGATGAAGCAAAGCATCAATAGCTCCCATAATGAAATATAATTTAAAAGCATTTCTATTCTCTGTTGCCAAGAGGTCTTTCTCGCCAGCCTCCTCAAACGCTTGCTCAAAAGTTGACACATTGATGCCTGCCGATGCTATATCCATACTAAACGGCGATTTCATCTGAGCATTTTCAATTGCCATGTTTAATTCTACAAGTGACGGCTCATAGATTTCAACACACACATGGATGCATGACTTCGTCGAGTTTGACAAGCTCGGAACTTTGTGCAGCTTCTTCGCCTTGGCAAGGTTATATGTGTGGTTGGCCAAGGACAGATGGGAATTCACATCACCTCAGGTTACCTGACTCAAGCAAATTATGATCGAACGGTTCTTTTAACATGGCACGGATCATAAAATGGACCCCCTACAGTCTCCATAGGCATCGGATTGAGATTGGCCTAGATATGATTAATCTGAGCCGTCTGTTTCAATTTGCTTGAGTCAGGTATCTGGGAGGATACGGATCCGGACAGATGGAGGCCTATAACTGCTAACTCGTATTTGTCAGCATTACGACTTTTCGGTACTGCCTGAAAAGAGGTGATGCAGAAGTCGTAGCTCTTCGGTCTTGCGGTCACATTTTTGCAGATTTCTACGATGGAAGCATATAGCAACGTAAAACTCAGAGAGAAGAGGCAGAGGAGGAGAAGTAGCTTCATAATTATATTTCTTTGCTTTTGTTTACCAATCTTTCTTTCTAAATTGTTTGCATTTTTCAAAGGTCTGAAGTCTACTTTTATAGTTTTATATATGGTCCCCATGTAGAATTAATATCTACCAAGATATCATTCCCATTTATTTATATATTACCATCCTCCAACACCACAAGGATTATACAATTATAGAATGCGAAACATATATAGTGAATAAAATTTACTAATTGATTTATAAATAACGCAATTGATGAATATATGATCTCTATTGATCTTTTTATTAATTGCTAATTATAGTATACAAAAAAAGTTCTTTTGGAAGTACATTAATTATTGTTCTTTTTTAATTAATGTACCCATCAGTAAAATGGTAACGCATATTTACAATGCATGGATATTCGGGAAGTAAAGATAAACGGATTTGATGGAATACTTTGGACAGGTCGTAATTAATCAAATAAATCATTTGAGAAAAATTATCTTGTAAATTAAGATTTTATTATATATTATTCTATTATAAGTTTATATGACACATTGACACACATCATAACATATTTTTTTGTGATAATTACTGAAGTTTGAAACTTTGGTTAAACGGCAAAACAATATGGCCTATTTTTATCCAACATTGCAATTGTAATTAATGCCCATGCATAAAAAAATACAAAATTTGAATGTAACTAGTAAACAATAAAAGTAGAAAAACCCAAAAGCTTTTGGTAATTATTTTTTTTAAACGTTTAGTGAATAAAAAATTCTCCTAACATTTTCTAATAGGTAATTACGGATCTGAATTATCTAAGGAAAAAAAAATATGACGTATCATGATTCATGAACTCAAATTAACTGGTGCGATAAATCTATCCCTTCTGTAACATAAGTAATTGGGCCAAAACAGCCCAACTCGCTAACTGTACGGCCCAAGATCTAAACCAAATTAATTTTTCTCGACAGGGTTATAAACAAAAAATGTCCCGGAGGTGGTTCGCAGAATCAAGAGAGATAAAATAGTCGCCGCGGTAATCCACCTTTCCTCTTTCGAGTCTGGGAGATTCCATTTCGTCGAAAATCAAAAGAGATCGAAGCGATCTGATACCATGGCAAGTTTCAATTTTTAATTTCTCTAAATTATCGATGTGATTTTATTCCTCCTATGCTCGATCGATCGAGAGATGCTAATTTTTTTCTGTAAAAACCTGAAATTGTTTATTTTATATTGAAGGTTTGCATCTTTTGTTTGGTGCCTCTCTTTCTAATCCCAGTGGTCAACGCGCTTCCCTTGCTCTTTGATCTCATTCTTGTAAGTTACTACCCTTTTCTCTTGTTTTTTTTGTTTTGTTTTTGTTTCTACTGAATAATTCCTAATACCTATAAAGAGAAACATTTTTAGTGGTGATTATTAACCCAACATCCAGATATTTTTTTGATAAGTAGGCAAAATACCTACTGTATTTCGTTAACCAAAAGAACAGAGATGTACAATTTTACAATTAGTTAGGTAAGAAGAAACATTATCTTCTTTTAAATATCGTTTTCGATTGCAGTTTTAAGTACTTGTGTTGGCATATATATTTACCCCGGGTAAATCGTAGTGCTTTACACTTGAGTGTTTTTAAGATTTTGTTAAAATGTATAGTCTGATCTGATTCAGACCATAATTGGATCTGAAATGGCAGTTGGCCAGTAAGAAGTTCTGAACAATTTAGGAACTTTTGAACATTGGTACAAGGATGATTGTGGTATAACACAAGATTCTTTTGATGTAACTGGTTACCAAGTTTCTTAATGAAACGGGCAATAGCATATTATTAAAAAAAAAGTTGGCCAGTACCAGACCTGATTAATGCAATAACAACATTCAACATATTCTTTTAAGAATATTTATTTTACACTTAATGATAATTGCAGAGAAAGGTGTACAGTCTATTTGGGTGGGAGTACAAGAAGCCTGAGAGGGTCCCGCCTGCTTGCCTGTACAAGCCTAAGAATGCTGAACTGGTAAGCTCCATTTAGATTGTTAGTATTTTCCTGATCTCCATGTAATTGCTCTTGGGTTCCACTTATCGTTGTTGGTTGCAACCACAGAACTAAATTAGAGGAGTTGCAATTATGTTTAGTTTCTGACTTTCTGGTTATCCATTGATTGAGGTTATTTTGTGGCATAATTATGTTATTTGGTTTAAAATGCAAAATTTGAGCTCTGTGGTTGGTTTAACAAATAACAAGTTATTATTTCTGAATTAAAGAATGGGGTGCGCATGGAGGGTTTGGGGGTGTTGGTTTGTGCTAATTTTTGCAACTTTGCCATTTAAGTGGGGCAGCAATATAAATTATTATCATTATCATTTAGTTTTTTTTTCTTGTTTGAGTGTTGGAATTTACTTGTACCAACCGATTTTCTCAAGTAATTACTATGTGCATCTAGAAAGCAATACTCATTAATTCTACTTTTTTTTTGTTTTTGGAAATTGCTCCTAAGCTATCATTAATTCTATTTGGTGTAAAGATAATATGAGAATTTTTTCTCCAACGCTTTCCTTATGGTGGAATAAGCAAGTTTGGAAACCCTTTATTAATTATGTTTACTGTAATAGGATATAGAATATACTAGGGTTTATCTAATGTAAGGTTTGCTTTTGCATTTCATACCAAGGTGCATTATATTTATGTTTTTTATGTTTGTTTGTTTCTCAGGGCGCAAATGAAGAAAAAACCACAAATCCACATCAAGAAACAATTGATGGAGAGAAAATGGATTGACTGGATAAAGATATTGTAATACTACAAATGGAGTTACAAGGTATTTCTTGTAATTGGAAAGCAATAAACTAGTGTTTGTAATATATGTATCTGTTGGAGATCTGTCAGACATTTATGTTTATCTTGGAGTAATGTTAATTTCTTGTAAAAATGTTTTCTAAGCGATTTCATTATTTCATATGAAATATTACTGGAACTGATTTTGACTTGGATAAATTTACTTTTATTTGGAACTTTAGTCTAATCCGAACACGCTGAATAATACATAAAATAAAATCCACACCATTCTATCTGGTGTATATTAATAACTCAAATTTCATTTTATTATATTTTAACAATTATGAGATAAATATTTCTCTTTCAACTAAATTTATTTTCAATTTGGTTCCCAAAGTAACTTGCATTAAATTAAGTTCTCATTTAGTTCAAAATATCCGAATCATCGAATCATCATACCTACACACAAATCTGATTCTTTATAACAATAAAGATGCACAATTTCTCAAATTGAAGCAGAATCAAGCCCGTGATTTTTATTTTTACCCAAAAAAAAAATTATTTTAATATAAATAACCACGTTTTTAAAAGAATTTTATTTTTACCCAAACCGCACATAATATATGCGGCTTGAAACGGCTTGAATTGAGCAAGTTCTACAAATCAGAATATGTCTATTCATCAACTTTTTTTTTTATATGAATCTTTGTCATAACATATGTTATGGTCGTGTGGTATAATATACAATCAATAATGAAAATTCCATTTATTATTTTATTAAATGGTAATTTTTCACCGATAACCCTAGAAATTTATTCACCGATAACCCTAAAGTTATTTTTATTACAAAGAATTATATTATAAAAACTTATCAATAATTTAATCATATTCCTCATGAAATACCATTTCCATTTATAATTGTCAATTAACAAATATATTTTGTTTAAATCGTATCAATGATATTCGGATTTTGTATTTAATAAAAATTAGTTTAGCAACAGACATGTCTATATAAAAACATGTATAAATATTAATTTAGAAACCGTGTTACATGGTCTAGGTCCGAGTTCTGAAGTGAGTAACGTAGAGGCAGGAGTAAACTACCCCACAACAACAGGTACTGGTTTCCTGGACATTGTCAAATTGTTACTTACCATTTTGTGTGCATGTTATTTACAAATTGTTCCTGGACATGGTATCAGAGACAACTAAGTCACACCCCGAGACAACCCGCCACGTATTTACACGTAAGGCGTGTGCACATCACATACATTATCAATAATAACTACTCATGCAACATTTAAAGTCAAACAAAGTCTTTTAAAATCACAAATAGTTCAAGTACATAACATACATTCAACATGAGATCAAGACAAACATGGCAAACAAATTAATAATTGTCATGTTAGTCAATGTATCCACTTTAAAATAGAGAATTTAAAGTTTAACTAAAAGAAAATAAAAAGATACTTGAGCCGTCTGCTCGTTAATTTCCTGATCCGCATCCCTCCTATTTGTGCTCCTCGTCAGCTTCATCATTTCCTGGAACTCACATAAAAGTGGAACGAGTGAGAGATCAAACAGTCTCTCAGTACGGGATTTAGTTCCAGTCCCGGAGTTTGTCAAATTGACTTATTAACACAAACATGATATGATATACTCACATGAAATCTAACTAATGCATATTTAAATCACACACGTGTTCACACGGAAGCGTATGCACAAAGTTTCAGTACAGCAAGCTATCTTTTAACCTTGGGTACACCTTTCGAGTCGGATTGCAAGTGTACAATCCTATCGAGCAGTATAATCAGGTATCGATCCACAGGACGGATGAAAATAGATTGGACTCTACTTAGATTATATAAAAACTCTAGAAGTCTGCAAAAGGTTGGTTTTGGTTGTTTTAAATTCCTAAACAGATTAATGACAATGTTTAAAACAGTAAAGGTGTTTTAGAATGAATAAAAAGGGGTTCCTAGGGTTTCTGACTTCATCTCAGCTTAGCCTCTTGGTGCCCGGTCCGTGCACTTTCCATTTTCTTCTTTTCTTCCTCTCCAAGCCGAGCCGTCCTCTCCTCAACCCTAGCCTCCCTTCTCAGATCCAGAATGACCTCTCTGTTGGACAGAGAGGCGCTTTAATGGCCCAATTCGCGACCTTCCCCAGCTGGCACCAATTTCCATCTTTGGATTATGTTTCCATAAATGCCATGCACGGTCCGTATGCAAGGATGCACGGACCGTGTGCCTGTGTCCTCTGGTCAAATTGTAGATCTTCTCGCAAACTTTCCGAAAAGTGGTCATACACTCAAAACAGAGTTACGAGTCAAAAGTTATGATTGTTTTAAGTTCAGGTGCTGAAATTTCAGCATCATATACAGGTCTGTGTCCTGGTCGTCTGTGGTCAGTTTGTGGTCGGGCAGAGGGTGTACGGACCGCATGCAGATGGTGCACGGTCCGTGTATAAACCTTCAGAATCCAGATTCTTTCTCTGTTTCGCCTGTTTCCTGCAAAATAAGAAATAAAAGCGCAGCAGTACCACATCCTACAGATATTCAATGAAATAGACACGACTTTAGAGTTTTAGGCACAGGTTTTCATACAAAGTACGGTCGGAATATGGACAAAATAGCGAGACATCAACACGCACACACACACTTCTGTAGTTATCTTTCAAGTTTTTCCGTTAAATCATTTATTTGCCAATCCAATGGGAAATCCAACCAACATTGGAAGACCGCCAACTCGCTGGGAAATCCAACCAACAACGAGAGACTTTCTCACTAGACGGGGAATCCACCCTACACAAAGTCATGCTCAACACATCCTACTTACAAGTCTCATGATCGATATGAATAATCTTATTACATTTCTAAACAAGCCAAAGGGATCGTTCGATTCAACATGCACAATTCCAAAATAAATAAATAGCATGCACACAAAATGGTAAGTAACAATTTGACAATGTCCAGGAAACCCGTACATGTTGTTGTGGGGTAGTTTACTCCTGCCTCTACGTTACTCCTTACTTCAGAACTCGGACCTAGACCATGTAACACGGTTTCTAAATTAATATTTATACATGTTTTTATATAGACATGTATGTTGCTAAACTAATTTTTATTAAGTACAAAATCCGAATATCATTGATACGATTTAAACAAAATATATTTGTTAATTGACAATTATAAATGGAAATGGTATTTCATGAGGAATAGGATTAAATTATTGATAAGTTTTTATAATATAATTCTTTGTAATAAAAATAACTTTAGGGTTATTGGTGAATAAATTTCTAGAGTTATCGGTGAAAAATTATCATTTAATAAAATAATAAATGAAATTTTCATTATTGATTGTATATTAATACCACACGACCATAACATATGTTATGACAAAGATTCATATAAAAAAAAAAGTTGATGAATAGACATATTCTGATTTGTAGAACTTGCTCAATTCAAGCCGTTTCAAGCCGCATATATTCTGTGCGGTCTGAATTATTAATTCAAACCGCAAATAATATATGCGGTTTGAGTAGAAATAAAATTCTTTTAAAAACGTGGTTATTTATATTAAAATAATTTTTTTTTTGGGTAAAAATAAAAATCACGGGAATCAAGCAGAGGTACTCTTTCTTATCACACGGCACATGAGTATTAAACTAATTTCTACCAACAATACAGTACAACTCAATTTTTTGGTACAACAGAAGTACCAATTAGAAACACAACGACGTTGATTAGTCTAAAACGATCTAATACTCATTGTGAAGAAAAATTACCAAGTGTCATGAGAACATAACTAGAAATATGATACCACATAAGGGTGAATTCATATCACCTAAGATACCTCAATTTTTTAGTTTGAATCCGGTCCCTTTTTTTTTAATTAGTGGCTAATAACTAAAGAATATATTAAAATGAAAAAAAATGTTTATAATATTTACAAGTTTATTGGTATAATGGTATTCGGCAATATCCCTATTACCCCTCCTACACTATTGGACAATGTCCGATATCAATTGTTTTTAGATCGAGGTCTCAGTTTCTCGATCAATTGTTATATTGAATAAACTCTACGAACATAAAAAACAATGGCTAAACAAAAGTTCATTCGCATGGTGTTCCGGTATATTTTAAGAAGTGTTTGCATAATTTAATAAAATAAGAGATAATAAATTCAAAATGTAGTTTCTACTCAGACTCAAGTTTCAAAATTTAGAAAGTCGACCGAAAAAAAATGAAATCGATCACAAATCGAATAATAAAAAATTGAAATTGGAAGTTTATTGAAAAATAAAAAAATGAAATCGATCACAAATCAAATAATAAAAAATTGAATTAGAAGTTTATTGAAAAATTGAAAATCCAAACCAACTACAAATCGAAAAATGGAAAAAAAAAAAAAAAAAAATTGATCCCATATGCAATGTATAGTTTATTTTATTTATGCATAGTAGTCAATATCTAAGTACGTGGTTTATAAAGTTTAGGGTTTTGATTTTTTTTAGTTTAGAATTTAGAATTTATTTTTTAGATTTAGATTACTCTTCAACACTATAGTAAATTTTGGTTCAACATAAAAAAAGTATCAACTATATATATCTCTCTTAGTTATATTCGTAGTACCAATCTAGCTTTTTTTTTTCTATGTCTACACAATAATGAAATAAAGTAATAAGTGTCAACATCACAATAGATACTATCTACGGTTGAGATAATTTCGTTTAATTGATTAGTGCAGAGTGCCAACACAAAAAACATATATGCAAATTTTATAATTGTATATGATTTTGTTGACATCTATTCTTAATAAGAAAAGTTACAATTTGTGGAAAATTTAATATCATTTTTTTTTCTTAATGATAAAAGGCTCAAGTTTAATTAGAAGTTTAAGAGCTTACAAGTTTAAATAAAACCAATATTTACACAATTTTGTCAATCACATCATTAATGAAATTGTGTAAATATTTTTTTCTTATTTCATGTTCTACCAAACTACTGTAATATTCAAAAGAACTCTAAACTAAAAAATCAAAACCTAAATTCTAAATTCAAAAAATCAAAATTCTAAACTCTGTTTAATTTTCACAAGAAATAATTTAACAACAACAAAAAAGTACTGACTTGATTATATTTAAAATAAAAGACTAATATTTAAAATAAACACTGACCGCCTGAATTGATATTTCAATTTCCAATCACTTTCAACTGCTTTCCCGTCTTTACAAATTTATCATCTTTGGACTTCAATTTATATAATATAAAAGTTAACAACTTTGGTCATCACATGAATATTACTTTTATTTTAGTCAAATCACAAAAAAGGAAGAAAAAAACAAACTATGGCAACCCAATTTTTTCTTTATTTTTATCACACGCTCCTCTCAAATTACTACATTACTATACTAGCATAGTACAATCAAATGCACCCTTTAAAATATTCTTCTAAGATATAATAGATTCAAATCATTTAATGTTGCATGATTCTAAAAAACAAGAGTAATGTCAGGTTTTTTAATCATTTTTTTTAAGAAATGTATTTTTTTATTTATTTTTCGTAATCATTCTTCAAAATTTTCATTCTGTGATGTTAAAATAATAGTGTAATTTTTCATTCTCCAAATTTTTCATTTTTTTTTATAATCACTTGGGCGAGAAACTCGGGTGAATGTCAACTCGGATCCGACCGATATCGTTTTGACTTGGCTGAGTCAAATTAGACTCAGCCAATTTTCCAAGCTATATATGTACACCGTAAAATGCAGTGTTAAACTGGAGATGGCCACGTCATCATTTTGTTCCATTTTCCGATTTGTAGTTGATTTTGATTTTTGATTTTTCAATAAACTTCCAATTTCAATTATCGATTATTCAATTTGTGATCAATTTCTTTTTTTCAATTTGTGGTTGATTTCTTCAATTTTGAAACTTTAGAACGAGTAGAAATTACATTTCTAATTTATTGTCGTTTCTTCTATTAACTTATGCAAACAAACAAAAATTCGAAAATGGCAGGACAGGCGACCCAAGGCGATTGGCAAATAGTTCACCGGAGACGACGCTACCCCGACCAATGGAAGCAGCCCTTCAGCCCGGCTCCGGTCAAGGCAAAGCCCTTCGTTCCCTTTGCCAAGTCCTACGCTCAGGTAGTGGCGTCTCGGCCCAACACACCCACCATTAACCCCCGTAAACCAGCCCCCAAACCCACCCCAGTCGCCACTACCAATCCGCCTCCTGCTAATCTCCTTACCGCAACTGCTCCCAATCACCCACCACCAGCTAATCGCACAGCCCCCCCGGAACTAAACCCCCCCATACTGCAAACTCCTCACCCTTCCAAACCCCTGCCCAACTCAAGCTCCCACTATGTCTCATATATCCCCCCCCACAGCCCCACCAAACTTCGCTTCCCGCCTTCTCTCGCATTTCCCGAATGGAGGGACCGCTGCTTTTGATGTTGTAGGACCGGCCATACCCAAGCAAAGTGCCGAAACCCAATGAAGTGTGGCCGCTGCTGGAAGGATGGCCACCCCGGTACTCGTTGCCTCACCAAAGAGAGGGTGCCGGGTGAACAGAGTCAGCAGGCTCAGGGAACAAGGTCTAAACCCCCCTCCGAACCTAAGTTTGATGAATTACTAGTGGGAGCTCGGCCATATGGTTGGCCGGAGATGCCGCATGATAGGCCGCTACAGATGACATGCTTCCTAGATAGAGACGAAGACTACGAGAGGGAGATCCAACGACTAAGCCAGTGCGTGGTAGTACAGTCTCTGGAATGGGAGGGAGACCTACTGGCCGACATGGTTGCTGAGTTTGCGGTGAAAACCGACCTGGTTAAGTTCGATGAAATCACAATGGCATCACTGTCATGCTCCTCATGCCTCATTCACCTACCCCCGACATTGGCACCGGAGACATTCATCCGAGCTATTCCGGCACGCATTTGGGATCTGGGGCTTGATTTTCAACCCTCGAGTCCTTATTCCGATGCCACTACGGCCGTCCCGGAATTCAAGGTCCTGCTCGAAGTACGAGACCTACCGGTCAAACTCTGGCGCGAGCACTACATCATCCGATTGGTAAGCTCCTTTGGGCTGTACTTGGGTTCTCTCTCTCCCCCTCAAGCTGCCGACTACGCGGCCTGGTCGGTCGTAGTGGCAACTGACAGACTCGATCGAATTCCGCATCAGATGGAGGTGCTGATTGGGGGAATCCGCTCAACTATTCGCATCCTACCTATTAAATGGGTTCAGGCCCCCATCTACACTGAAGGAGAGATGCCATACCGCCCGCCGGAGTTCACGAGACCAGTACCACAGACACTAATTACTTACGGTGGATCTACATCATCATCAGACGAACCACTGGATATGGATGAAGAGGAGATGATCCGGGTGCCCAAGAGAGTTGTCCTCCAAAGTCATGGCCGAAACCTGGAATCCCTCCCGCCAGATCTTCGGGCGTATGTGGTCGGAACACAAGACCGGCCATCTCAGGACACCGAGATTAACCACGGGATGGCGGCCGGAAGTCAGCAGGACTACCATCCACTCGGTCTGTCATTGGAACTCGGCACAAAGGATCCGAGCTCCAATAATCCAAAACCCCACAGTCAGTCCAGCTATACCCCAGGTGCAGTCTCTGTCCCTGACCCGCCACAAAGTTCTCCGATCAGAATTCTGAAAAGAGTTACACAAGAGGTAGTTCCTGAGACGCCCTTACCACTACCCGCCTCACCCGCCTCACAGGAGCCCCCCCATCAGTGCCCGTAAAGGAACCATCCAGACTACAGAATGACACAGGGCCAGAGCAGCAGCCCAGTCTGATACATTCAGTCCTTCCCGCTGTCAAATCCACAGAGCTGAGCCCCATCTCGCAAGGCGATAACAGACTGGTATCCACGTGCCCCTAGGTTTCAAGGCTGACCAGCTGCCACCTGGGCCGGCCCAATACAGGTTGCGAAGTGCAGTGAAAAGGAAGCCCACTACTAAAACCCGGCCTGATGAATCCGGGCCTTCCAACAGGAATTCACATACCGCAGGACAGGACACTGAAATTGCGTTGGGCCTTGAATGCTTTTACCAAATACAGGTCTCTAATTCTTACACTGCCAAGTTGGCCCATGACTGGGGCGTTCTTCCAGCAGTAGTTCAGCGTGAAATAGAGAAGGATAACCAGGAGAGATTAAAAGCCTACACTTTACTTTCTGACTCACATTCACAAGAAACTGCAGATAGCACTGGGGATGCCAGTCAGGCTGGGGAACACCCCGAGCGGGACTTGTAGAGTCCCACTTACCTCTGCGATGTCGACGGTTGCAACAATTTGTGATGAATTTGAAAAAGATTAAAGTCTTGTCTTGGAATACCAGAGGGAATACCAGAGGGCTGGGGGCGGAGGAAAAATGCAATGTGGTCAGAAACTTGATTAAAGAGTCTCGGTGCGATATCTGCTGTCTGCAGGAGACGAAATGGGGTAATGATGACCCGAGATGCCATGCGCGAGCCTTACCGGCGTTTTTTGAGAAAAGGGGCGCAACTCTACTGGCGAGAGGCTCGAGCGGAGGTATGATCATTGCATGGAAGTACAGCTATACTTTGATAAACTCCTGGACGACCACCCATACTGTATCTGCACTGCTGAGGCAGGAACAGTCGGGTACCACTTTCTTGGTAACATCCGTATATGGTCCGAGTATTGATGATAGCAAGTTAAAAAGGGGATTCATTTCTGAGTTGAGGCAGTTGGCAAACTTAGTTCGTCACCCGTGGATTTTACTGGGCGATTTCAACCTGACAAGGTGGCTAACCGACCGTCCGGGGGAGCTCAGGGGTTTCACCATCATGCAGTTATTCAATGATTTAATCCGCGAATTGGAGATGGAAGATGTGCCATTACAGAACAGATCCTTCACCTGGTCTAACAAAAGACCAACCCCTAATTTCTCAAGAATTGACCGGGTACTCATCTCGACGGATTGGTCTCTCAACTTCCCACTAATCTCATTGAGAGCACTGGAGATGGTGGTGTCAGACCACTGTCCCCTATTGCTTTCCTGTTCACAGAGGAGACCTACAAAAAAAGAATGGAGGTGGGAAAATTTTTGGCTATCATTTCCGGAGGTTCGGCAGAAATTACAGACTATCTGGAACAAAGAAGAATTCAGGGACTCTGTTGGGATCCATGGTTTCTATCTGAAAGTTGAAGCACTATACAGAGAACTTGCGGCCTGGCAGAAAGAACGGTTCGGAGTTCGGGCCGAACACCTCAGACTAAGTAAAGAGGCAGTGCTGATGTATGATAAGCTCGAAGAACTGAGACCTTTGCAGCCGTCAGAGTTCAAAAGGAGGTTAGACCTGCGCAAGACGGTGTTCGAATTAGCCAATATTGAAGAGAAAAAATGGAGCCAAAGATCCCGCTGCCACTGGTTAAAGGAAGGTGACAACAACACAAGAATTTTTCACCGAATGGCATCAGCTCGGGCGACCAAAAATATGATTACCCGGTTGGAACACAAATGCAGCACACTGACGGCCACCTCTGAAATCAATCGGGCCTTCCGGGAACATTTAATGGCACTCCTCGGCACAAGAACCCCAACAGAACAATTTGATGCTAGGATGCTATATCCGGAAACTTTAGATCTTAATCACTTGGCAGCGCGATTCTCAGAGGAGGAGATTCACTTAGCTATCAAAGGCGTGGCTACCAACCGTGCATCAGGCCCAGATGGGTTGAGTAATGAATTCCTCGGTAAATACTGGGATCTTCTCAAACCAGATTTCATTCACTGTTTCGACCAGTTCTACCACGGAAGTTTAGACCTAAAAGATTGGAACAAAGCTAAGGTAATCATGCTCCCCAAGTCTGTACAGGCCGAAACAGTAAAAGATTATCGCCCGATCAGCATAATTAACCTAGTACCGAAGGTTTTATCCAAAGTTCTTTCGAACAGACTTGCGGGGTCTCTGTCAATGCTAATCTCCGATAGACAATCAGCTTTTATCAAAGGCAGGTTCATCGCAGAAAACTTCATTTCTACAAGGGAAGTGCTACATCATGTCGCTCATTCTAAAAGAGCAGTGTCTTCACAAAAATTGATTTCAGTAAAGCATTTGACTCGCTAGATTGGGGTTTCCTGTATCAGGTCATGGAAGCTAGGGGATTTCCAACACGCTGGGTGCAATGGATTAAAATAATTCTAACTTCAGCTTCCACAAAAATTGCCATTAACGGCGAGTCATCGGAGTACTTCTGGCATGAAAGAGGCTTGCGACAAGGCGATCCCATCTCGCCTATGCTATTCATACTAGTTGTTGATGTCTTACAATGGATGGTCAAAGTCTGCAATGAATCCCTTCAAATACCTATCTCCGGAAAAATTGCAGATTCGCTTATTGCATTGCAATACGCGGATGATTCTGTGTTCATCTCCAATGCAGATCAACAATCCTTGCTAACTTTCAAACTACTCCTGAGGGTATTCTCTGCCATCTCGGGCCTCTCAATCAACTACACCAAGAGCTCAATGGTCCCCTCAATATGCAACAAGCACAAATAGAAATGGCAGTGGCAGTCCAAGGCTGCAAACGAGAATCTCTCCCAATCACCTACCTTGGGATGCCATTAACCATCACTGCACCAAAGAGAGCGGATTACTTGCCTTTGATCGAAAAATTGGAGTGCCGATTGCAGGGCTGGAAAGGCAAGCTCCTATCTCGTGGAGGAAGGTTGCAATTGACAAGGTCAGTTATATCGGCAATTCCGGTCTACTTCATGGGCTGTTTCAAACTGCCGACTTGGGTAATCCGTAGAATTGACTTTATTCGGCGCTCATTCATTTGGGGCAAGAAAGAAGGGGCTGACAGAGTCATGTCACTCATCAACTGGAACACTGTATGTACACCGAAACCTTGGGGGGGTTTAGGGGTTATTGATTTGCAAGTCCAGAATATCAGTCTCTGTTACACCAAAAAGGTATAGTACAAAGTTTCAGTACAGCAAGCTGTACCTTTTAACCTTAAATACACCTCTGGTTCAGACTGCAAGTATAAAATCCTACCGCGTAGTATATCGTCGGGTATCGATCACAGGGACGGTTCAAGTGTTAACCGGACTCTACTTAGGTTAATTAAAAAAAAACTAGAAGTTGGAAAGGGTTGATTTTGGTTGTTTATAATTCCTACAGATTCAAGGCAATAATAAAGTGCAAGAAAGGAGATTAAACTGGTTTTAATCAATAATAAAAAGCGTTCCCAGGGTTAAGACTTCATCTCAGTTTTGCCCTCTGACTGTCCTGTCCGGGCCGTGTCATTTCCTACACGGGCCGTATCAGTTTACACGGGCCGTGTCATTTCGCTACACGGTCCGTGTCAGTCTCGGGTTAATGCAGCAGCTATTGTTTCTTTGTATCGTTCCTTTGTGTAGGGTTCTACTGACCGGACCTAATGTTTCTGGACCTCAACTGCCGTTTGTTGGTTCATCAACTTGGTACGAAAACTGCAATATATGCCCTCGTCGGGTTCTGGACCTCAACTTTCGTGTTTTGGTCCGAATTACCTAGTTGCTTGATTGGTATACTAAAGGTAACTCCTATCCGCCGATAGAGAGTAACTTTCGCCTTCCGGTTACTACTTGGTTTCACCTCCCGGATCACAAATCCTACCTCATGTACTTAGTTTAGTTGAGAGACGTTAAAGGGTTCTAATACCTTCTAGATGAGGCCTTTCATCTAGTGGTAAACCAATATAAGTCAAACACTTCAATCTAAGCAATTAAAATACTACACAATCAATCAAACATAAATTTCAATACAAAGATTCAATAACTAGCATGCAAGACAAAACATTCGATTACATCAAAACCCTAGAAACAAAGAAATCTACTCAATCATAGTTCTAAAACAAATAAAAGAGATGATAAAGATAGTGCTCATGGCAAAGTTCGAAGTAGTGAGAAGATCCGTCGCAAATCTCTCGATTTTCGCCTCTCTTCCTCTTCTCCAAGCCAAGCCGTCAAGCCCCAATCCTAGGTCTCCTCTCTCAGATCCAGTGAGCCCCTGGTTGGACAGAGAGGCCCCCCTTTAATGCCAATTCGCGACCTTCCTTCATTAGCCTTGTTTCCAGATTTCTGGATCTGTTTCCGGAAATGCTTGACACGGGCCGTGTCATATCTGTCCGGCCCGTGTAACCTGTGTACTTGGCTCAAATTGTAGATCTTCTCGCAAGCTTTCCGAAAAGTGGTCATACACTCAAAACGGAGTTACGAGTCAAAAGTTATGACTGTTTTAAGTTCGGGTGCTGAAATTTCAGCATCATATGGATGGTGTCCTGGTCGTGTCTGTGGTCGAGTCGAGGTTGACACGGGCCGTGTAGAGACTTCAGAATTCCAGATTTCTCCTCGATTTCGCCCGAATCCTGCAAAATAAGAATAAACTTGCAACAGTACCATATTCTAAAGATATTCAATGAAATACAACTGATTTAATATATTTAAACACAGGTTTGGTACAGAAATTGGTCGGAATTATAGATAAGTTTGCGAGATATCAGTCTCCTACTCAGATGGTGGTGGAGGCCAAATGTCAACCCATCTGCGATATGGTCAATTACTGCGATCACAATCCGAACAACCACAATACGAGGTACGTCCAGGTGGAACTTGAGGGGGTCCTTCTTCTGGAAAAGCTTAATCAAAATTCTACCCTTCTACCAATGGTCCTGCACGACTACTGATTCTACCTGGCGGTGGAAGTGGGATAGTAATTAATGGCCAGTTCTCCTCCAAATCTTTCTACTCAGCTATAAAATCGGAGAACATGACCACGTGCCGTTTACAGGAAGTCTGGAAAATTAAAACCCCTCAGACGGTCCGGATTTTCTGCTATCTGCTGTTGCGGGGTAAAATCACTACGAGAGATTTTCTTCGTAGGAGGCACATTAATTGCCCCAGTGAATGTGTCATGTGCAGACAATGCCATCAAGAAACTGGTTTTCACCTCCTGTTTACTTGCCAGTATGCTAGGCGGGTCTGGACAATGGTAGCGTCAGGGACGGGCATGGCCCTGGTTCACCTGCAAACTGATATCCCAACCACCTGGACCACAACTCGTCGGGCTATGTCCTCCAGAGGAAGGAAAGCCGGGCAACTGGGGATGGCGTTCTTTACCAGCTCATGCTGGCAAATTTGGTTGCAGCGCAACAATTTAATCTTTAGGGGTAATTGGGTGCCACCAGATATAATAGCCTCACGGGCCATTCAGATGGGGAGACTCTGGTTTCTTAACTGCTAGAGATTACTGTTGTATTATAGGAGGGTAGTGTGGGAGGGTTGGTGCCTCAAAATATACATGTAAGGCCCTACACTTGTTGAAGTTTGTAACTTTTACTCTTTCAATAAAATTAATGGCAGCCTCTGCCAGTTCATCAAAAAAAAAAAAAAAAAACTTATGCAAACAAATTTTCAAATATACTGGAACACAATACAAATAAATTTTGTTTAGCAATTGATTTTTGTATGATAATATATTTTTCAATTTGTGGTTAATATTTTTATTTTAGAAACTTTGAGATCAAGTCAAAAAAAAAATATGTTAGTACTTCCTCATTCAATTTTTTTTTTCTAAGCTTTCGTAAATCTCTCTACAAATTTAAGATTGTGTTCTTACTACAACTCCCAGTGTATAAATATGCACTATAGTGCCATCGCGGTTGAAAACAAAATTTGTTGTTATATCGGAAAACTTTATGAAACAGTAACTTGTACCATTTAAATATAAATTTATTTGATAATTTTAATATGTAAAACTGACAATTATATGATTCGAGTCATTTGGACAATGTCTCATATACTCTTTTACAAAAAGTAGGACTTCTTACATTCATAACAATAGTAGAATCTAATTAGTTTTTCTTACATTCATGAAGTTTGGTTACTACATAATTTAAGCAACTCCAAAATTTGTTGTAGGCTCTCTTTTTGGATATATATTGGCAAGTGAGGTTGTAGGTTCTCCATCCAACTCAAGTCCGAGGAGGGTTCCAATGCCTCGTGCTTTTTATATCTCATCATAACTCATATTTTATATTTCATTTTCAAAGTCTAAATTATCAATCTGAACCGTTCAACATGATATCCATATTAAAATATAATTCTGATGAAATTTTACAATTTTTGAAATTTTTTACTATTTTTTAAGATGGATAGAAAATCACTGTTTTTGAACAGTCCAAAAACAGAGATTTTGTATCTATCTTAAAAAATAGTAAAAAATTTCAAAAATTATAAAATTTCATCCCCAGACATATTTTAGTATGCATATCATGTTGAGCGGTTCGGATCCACACTTTGGACTTCGAAAACGAAGATATGAAATATGAGGTATGATGAGGTATAAAAAAATGAGGTATTGGAACCCTCTTATATATATATAATTATATATAAAAAAAATTCATTTTAAAATCCATATATATAAGTTTGTATAAAAATCCGCATATACAGCCGCATATCGCAAACTGCGGTGGCCTATCGCACACCACGTGAAAACCGCATTTTGAAAAATTGGATATCTCAGAGATGCAAATTCGGCCGTAGGCCTATTACATCATCTCTGATAAAAAAAATCAATAAAATATTGTAACTAGATAATAACAATCTATAAACATAATACACATTAATTATTTTACATTTTAATTATGTAAGATAATATAAAAATAAATATAAAAAGTTCAAACAATTATTTTCATATAGATTTCGATTCAAGTTCAAATTAATCCGTGTTCAATTCAATTCGACTAACAAAAAAATAAGTCCGAGGCGAAACTAGACCACCAACTCTTTGATTGAACGGATATTAAATCTTTCTAGAAAAAAATCATAGTCAGTTATGTCAAATCGGACATTGAAGCTAATCTTTCACATATCCTAAATTTATTTTTGAGAAAACAACAGGAGTCAAGTCCCTATTTTCATTAACCTCAATTGATTACAACTGATGAATTTTAAAGAAGAAACTCGATTTTAAATAAGAAAAAGACAAATAAAGTAAAAACAAAGTAAAGGTTAAAAAGGAAAACAGATGATAGAAAAGGGTGAAGAAAATGAAAAAACTTAAATTAGTGATTAATTATCGCGCCCGTTGGTAGTCTTCTCTATTCTTGTCTCTCTCCATGATTTTCCAAACTTCAAATATTTCATGCATTAGGTCATCATGTTCTTTCTGCTCACCCTGCTCTCGCCAAATTATGAAGTGAGATATCAACAGCAACGACTTTCCATCTATGCTCGAATTGCCTTCGGTGATTGCTCTGATACTGCACACGTGGTTTGCAGTTGCCTTCACACTAGCCAACTGCCCGACCGCGCTCCACGTAGAATTTAAATCTGCTCAAATTCGTATTATTGAAATCTCTGAAATTTCGAATCCAACTGTCCAATTTTTTCGGTTCACGTATCTCGAAATAACTGATTTTTCTGTGCACGTATCTCGAAACAGTTTGACAGTTGAATTCTGAATTTTAGGAATTTCAGAGTTACTGTTCACGATCTCGAATTTCAGCCGATTTGGATCTCTCCACATATCCTAAATTTCAGAGTAATTAACCATTTTTTAAAACGCACAAATAAAATATGGTTGGAACATGTAATGAATATTAATAATAAATAGAGAGGTACTGAACCAGAATTTCATTAATTATAACTCAAACATAGTGTGGTATTTTTTTAGTAAACATTAAAAATCAAGTTATCTAAACTATTTAATAATCACATGAAATTTCTGCATCGAATTTCAAATCTGTGATATTGTCTGTGTCTAGTATTTTTTAGACCGAATTACGAGAAGTGGAAAGAATAAATGCATCAACATATAATACTATTTTAATCCTGACTCTTTATCTTGTTCTCCTAATTTTCCAATTTATTTATAGACTCCAACCTTTTCATGTTGTACGGTCAAGATGAAGTTTCCACAATTTTTCTCTAAAATTTCTCAGGTATGAAAGAACTTCTAAAGTTTGTAATCATCACATAGTTGTTTCTTTTTATTGCATTTTAATTTTTTTGTTGTGTTTGTTCTAAAAATAAATTTAAAAGGAATTAAACAAATTGGCATGTAGCTTTTTCATTCATGAACTATTAGATAGTTATTTTCTCGTAGACTTTTTTGTGTGCATAATCATAGTTAAAAGGAATTCTAATAATTTGTTTTCTTTATTTAAAGTTTGAAAATTTTAATATATTAATATACATTGCAAAAATATAATACTACGAAAAAACGAATTAAATTAAAATTATATTAGGAACTTTAGATCCGTTCAACTATTTCGAGTATTGAATGTGTCACTGGATTGCCATGTAACTTTAATAAATTGCAACTCACCATTTGATACAACGTATCTGCAACAGAGGACCAGGTTCCTATAAGCTGCACAGATAGAAAATGAACTTGGTCCACCATGCTCCCTGTTAAGATAGTCTGGACTCTGGACATTGGCACATTGGCACATGCAGCGCATTGGTAAAGAATTTAACAGATTAGTTTAGCCTCATGCAGCGCAACAACCAGACAAGTTAGTGTGCTGCAAGAAGCCAAAACCGCTCTGTTAAATTCTTCAGCCCTCATAACCCCACATCCTCGTACTCCAAGAACAACCATCACTTGAGCATTCATCTACTCGATAGCGCGCTCGGCCATCAACTGCTATCTTATCATCAACGTCCACCCACCACCACCACCCCCCCCCGCCTCCTCTCTCTCTGCACAAGTAACACAAAAATGGCGCCACCACCTCCTCGCACAGCTGCCGCCATCGACCCGGCGGCGAGCATCGCTATATTGGAGATCGCCAATCTACTCTCTGTTCCAATGGCCCTCACGGCGGTGATCCGCCTCGGCGTCCCGGCCGCCATCTGGCGCTCCGGCGAGAACAACCCTCTCTCCGCCTCCGAGATCCTTCCCTCCTCCAGCGATCCCTCCCTTCTCCAGCGCCTTCTCCGCCTCCTCTCCTCCTACAACATCTTCCAAGAGCACATATCTGACACTGGGACCCACCGTTACTCCCTCACTTCTATTGGTCAAACCCTAGTTGGGGAATCTTCTTATGCGGACTACGTGCTGCAACACCACCAGGATGCGCTAATACGCGCTTGGCCAAAGCTCCATGAGGCTGTACTGGATCCGACTGGACCCGACCCGTTTAGGCGTGCCAATGGAGGGGTGCCAGCTTACGATTATTACGGCACGGATCCTGAGGTCAATGAGCTGATGTTGCGGGCTATGAAGGGAGTCTCAGAGCCATTCATGGAAAGGCTTCTAGAAGGTTACAAGTCAGGATTTGATGGGGTGGAGCTATTGGTCGATGTGGGAGGTAGCTCAGGCGCCTGCCTGGAGATAATCATGAAGCAGGTCCCGTCTGTCAGATCTGGAGTCAATTTTGACTTGCCTGAGGTTGTTGCAGCTGCACCGGAGATTACTGGTGAGTCTTTTACCTGTTCATCTGCAACTTTAATCATTTAGCTTTTGTATCTAATAGTTTTAGGAAAAGAGAGAATCTTGTATTGATCTTGTGTGCTTGATTACAATTACAGGGAGTCTATTCATAGATTTGATTGTGGTATATTGCTAAACATCTCCAACTTAATAGTTATAGGAATTGATTACAATTAGTCAATTACATGGAGTCTCTTTATAGACTTGATCATGGTATTTTCCTAAACATCTCCAACTAATATATCCGTTCCCGGCAAGCAATATATAAAATACTGAATTGACCTAAATTTGCTGTACAACTTGTCACATATTCTTCCTTGTTCTACGTAAATTCAATCTATGATTGAATTCCTTAGTGCATCCAAATTTCTGATGTGAACTTGTCATGACTAGCAGTTCCATCAGAAACCAATCAAGTTGATGGGGACTACTAAACCAAACATGTAATTATTCGAGTATGTTATTTAAAATTGGCAATATATCAGTGAAGCAGCCAAGGATCTGGTAATTTAGGAACTCCATTTCAATTTGTTGAAAAACAGCAGATAGGGGTCCATAGCCTCATACAGCTTGATTGAATAAAGAACCTAAATTACTGATAAAAACACAATGATTATCACCTCTAAAGATTGCCTCTATGGTGATGGTAATTACAGAGTGTTCTGGCTTCATGTCCGGGCTAGATAAGTTGGAATAGATCACTATAAAAAAAGGTGTTCATGGGGTGGGTAAATCGAAAAAATTGCAATAGTTCAGGGACCATAATTAGACTTGTTTAAATTTATGCTGATGAGCAGGTGAAAAGAATACATATATAAACTGATAGTGCTCTTTAACCATATATGCAGGAGTAACCCACGTTGGTGGTGACATGTTTAAATTCATTCCACATGGCGATGCCATCTTTATGAAGGTATAGTACTGAAAACTAAACTATAGGTTTTCAATTTTCTCTGTTACAAAGGAATTCCAAACTTTGCTATACTGGCCACCTCATAACCAAGGAAAGAGGGAAAAAAAAATAGTAGTTAATGCAAAATGGAGGAACTTCAACTATCACATTTAGGGGTTTTCAACCAAACCGAAATTTTTTGGATTGAATGGTTATGTTGTTTGGTTTAAATGGTTCGGTTTGGTTGAATTTTCGAATTACTTCGGTTTTTATATTTGATTTGGTTTAATCTCTCTCTTTTCGGTTCAACTAAAGAAACCGAATTTACTTGAATTACTTCGGTTTTTTATATTTGGTTCGATTTAATCTCTCTTATTTTAGTTCAACCAAACAAACCAAAATTTAGTTCGGTTTTTTTGGTTCGTTTGTTATTCGGCTGACAAGTTTAATCCGGTTGGTTCGGTTAGACTTTTGAAACTGAATAAAATTTTGGTTTGACTATTTTAATTCGGTTTTAACTGAACCGACCGTTTGAACACCCCTAGTCACATTGGTCTTTTGATGGCCAGAAGAATTCTCTGATTCTTATTCTTTCTTTTTTTTTTGCCACGTTGAAAGGAACATTGTACTGGGTATCAATTCGATCTCAGATTAAAAACAATGTTATGATTTTATTTTATAAAAAAAATTGGTTCTTAATATCAAACATCTGATTTCGCTGATTTTTTCTTTGCAGTGGATTCTAATGACATGGACAAACAAAGAGTGCATTGCAATACTAAATAACTGCTATGAGGCCTTGCCTGCAGGAGGAAAATTGATCGCTTGTGAGCCGGTATTGCCAGAGGTAACCGATTGCAGTAGCAGGACTCGTGCCTTACTTGAAAACGACATATTCGTCATGACCATCTATAGGACCCAAGGAAGGGGGCGGACAGAAGATGAGTTCCGGCAGCTTGGTCTCCAGGCCGGGTTCACTGGTTTCAATGCGCTCTATTTGGACCCGTTCTACACGGTCCTTGAGTTCATCAAGTAAATGAAATTGGTGCTTTACAAATTGTTTCTGTAATTTTCATTTTTCAACATTGAATTGAGTTTAGATCAAAGAAGAAGCTTTGGGAATGGCTGCTGGTGGATGCTTCACTTGTTTTCCTCTGTTAAAATCAAGGTTAACTGTAGATGTAATTGTAAAATAGGGATCATCTAATATTTCTCTTCCCGGCTCCCCGTTTAATCTGTTGCTGTGTTATAATTTCAGCAGCATATTTCAAAGACACAAAGAACGTCGTTATCGAAGAAAAAAAAACAAACTATTATATAGCAATTTGGTATCTGAGAGCATCTCCATCCTATTTACAAAAGAAATGTAAATATGGATATGATAATTGTAATTTTAATTATTGAGATGTGAAGTAATTTTTTTTAGTGTAGATTTTAGAAATGCAAGTAAATTGTAATAAGTTAAAATAAATATATTAAATTATTAATGTTTTAAAAAATAAATTAAAATGTATTGTATGGATGGAGATAATTTCAAAAATATTGAGAAAATATTGTTGAAATTATCTTTTATAGGTCGACTCAGCTTGAGTTACAAATTTGTAGTGCGTACGCACCCACTGGGCCCAGAAATCTGATACACTGCAGCAAGACCCACAGCTCAAAGGTCCAAATAAGAGAAGGATTGGTCCAGGTAGGAGTTTGTATTTTAAGTTTTGAATGGCTTGGATATGTTACTTTCAGTATTTGGGCTTCGAAGAAACTATATTTTCTTCTGGGCATAAACCCCTTCTGTGCGACTGGAATTCAGATCCTGAACGTGTAGAATGAGATTTGAGTTTATTTGGTATAAAATCGTCAAAAAATGATAAAAATAAATTTATTATTTTTTGACTGTTTGACTTTATAATAAATGAATTCAAAAATTTATAAATTTGACATGTAAACGCATCAATGATGAAGTACGTCTGTTTTAACAGTTTGAATTTGTCGTTTGAAGTTTATACAATAAATTTTTGAGGCAATAGAACGAAAGAACTTATGTTATTCATAACATCTAAGCCTTACTCATATTCAAAATAGGTACCAAATTGAGTTGAACCTGACTATGAGTAATTTGCACAATCAGAGAATACACACAAGTGACTGTAATGAGTATCTATATTAGTAATTTAATCTAATTTTAAATTTTACGTGACAATTTTTTTTGCAATTTTAGATAAGTATGATAATCTCATGAATAAAAAGATAATTTTTAAATGAAATTGCTTTCAAAACGTCATGTTAGTAAAAGTATTAATCCTTATTTTCTTATTTATTTCAGAAATTAATTTTAGAGATTGTACAAGATTTTTTTTCAATTTTTAAATACTAAAAGTAATCAAAATTAATTGTATGAGTATAGTGTTTTTGAAATTAACTCTAAATTAACTCTGAAACTTGCTTTCAAATTTCAAGATAACTTTTTGTTGAACATAAAACGAAATTTGACACTTATCTTATCCGCCGATACAACGTAACATTTCCCGCTCTGTCGGTTTATCTCGATCGCGAAATGAGAAGTCACCTCTGCAGTACTACTGCTCTGTTTCGACAAAGAAAACCAAAAAGAACAACATTTTTTTCTCGAATCAGCAAATCCCATCTCACTTCTCAGTAAGCCCCTCTCTATCTGCACAACTCGCTATCCGAAATCCAAAAATGGTGTCACCACCTCCTCGCACAGCTGCCGCCTCCGACCCGGAGGCGAGCATCGCTATCTTGAAGATCGCCAATCTACTCTCCGTTCCAATGGCCCTCACGGCTGTGATCCGCCTCGGCGTCCCGGCCGCCATCTGGCGCTCTGGCGAGAACAACCCTCTCTCCGCCTCCGAGATCCTCCCCTCCTCCGACGACCCTTCCCTCCTTGAGCGTCTCCTCCGCCTCCTCTCCTCCTACAACATCTTCCAAGAGCACATATCTGACACTGGCACCCGCCGCTACTCCCTCACTTCTATTGGCCAAACCCTAGTTGGGGAATCTTCTTATGCAGACTACGTGCTGCAACACCACCAGGATGCGCTAATACTCGCTTGGCCAAAGCTCCATGAGGCTGTACTGGATCCGACTGGACCCGACCCGTTTAGGCGGGCCAATGGAGGGGTGTCAGCTTACGAGTATTATGGCACGGATCCCGAGGCCAATGGGCTGATGTTGCGGGCTATGAAGGGGGTCTCAGAGCCATTCATGGTAAGGCTTCTAAAATGTTACAAGACAGGGTTTCCTCGAAAAAATAAAAAGTCAGGGTTTCATGGGGTAGATCTATTGGTCGATGTGGGAGGTAGCTCAGGTGCCTGTCTGGAGATGATAATGAAAAAGGTCCCGTCTGTCAGAGCTGGAGTCAATTTTGACTTGCCTGAGGTTGTTGCAGCTGCACCGGAGATTCCTGGTAAGTCTTTTACCTGTTCCATCTGCAATTTTAATCATTTAGCTTTTGTATCTAATAGTTTTAGGAAAAGAGAGAATCTTGTATTGATTTTGTGTGCTTGATTACAATTACATAAGTCTATTTATAGACTTGATTCTGGTATATTGCTAAACATCTCCAACTTAATAGTTTTAGGAAAAAAGAGTGAATCTTGTATTAATCTTGTGTGCTTGATTACAATTACATGGAGTCTATTTATAGATTTGATTGTGATATGTTGCTAAACAACTCCAAATTAATAGTTTAGAAAAAAGAGAGAATCTTGTATTGATCTTGTGTGCTTGATTTCAATTACATGGAGTCTATTTATAGACTTGATTCTGGTTTATTGCTAAACATCTCCAACTTCATAGTTTTAGGAAAAAGAGCGAATCTTGTATTAATCTTGTGTGCTTGATTACAATTACATGGAGTATAGATTTGATTGTGATATGTTGCTAAACATCTCCAACTTAATAGTTCAGGAAAAAGAGAGAATCTTGTATTGATCTTGTGTGCTTGATTACAATTAGTCTATTACATGGAGTCTATTTATAGGCTTGTTCATGGTATTTTGCTAAACATCTTCAACTAATATATCCGTTCCCGGCAAGCAATATATAAAATACTGAATTGACCTAAATTTGCTGTACAACTTGTCACATATTCTTCCTTGTTCTACGTAAATTCAATCTTGATTGAATTACTTAGTGCATCCAAATTCTGATGTGAACTTGTCATGACTAGCAGTTCCATCAGAAACCAATCAAGTTGATGGGGACTGAATTTATTTATTTACTTCTGTGAGGTGGTCATGTTTGCCACCTCGTTAGACACCACTAAACCAAACATGTAATTTAGGATCTGGTAATTTATTAGTGAAGCATGTTATTTAAAATTGGCAATATATTAGTGAAGCAGCGAAGGATCTGGTAATTTAGGAACTCAATTTGTTGAAAAACAGCAGATAGGGGTCCATAGCCTCATACAGCTCTATATTACTAACCTAACTAAATTAGTCCTACTCTTGATTGAATAAAGAACCTAAATTACAGATAAAAACACAATGATTATTACCTCTAAAGATTGCCTCTATGGTGATGGTAATTACAGAGTGTTATGGCTTCATGTCCGAGCTAGATAAGTTGGAATAGATCACTATAAAAAAGATTTAATGGACCATAATTAGACTTGTTTAAATTTATGCTGATGAGCAGGTGAAAAGAATACATATAAACTGATGCTCTTTAACCATATATGCAGGAGTAACCCATGTTGGTGGTGACATGTTTAAATTCATTCCACCCGGCGATGCCATCTTTATGAAGGTATAGTACTGAAAACTAAACTATAGGTTTCCAATTTTCTCTGTTACAAAGAAATTCCATAACTTTGCTATACCAAGGGAAAAAGGGAAAAAAAACTAGTTGTTAATGCAAATTGGAGGAACTTCAACTATTACATTTAAGGGTTTTCATTGGATCCGATTTATAAACTGAATTTTTTTGGATTAAATGGTTATGTTTTTGGGTTTAAATGGTTCGGTTTGGTTGAATTTTCGAATTACTTTGGTTTTTCATATTTGGCTCGGTTTAATCTCTCTTATTACGGTTCAACTAAACAAACCGAATTTACTTGATATTTACTTAAATTACTTCGGATTTTTATATTTTGTTTGGCTTAATCTCTCTTATTTCAGTTCAACCAAACACACCAAAATTTAGTTCGATTTTTTTGGTTCATTTGTTTTTCTGTTGACAAAATTTAATCCGGTTGGTTCGGTTAGACTTTTGAAAAAAAAAATTTGGCCACATTGAAAGGAAAATAGTACTGGATATCAATTCGATCTCAGATTAAAAAATAATGTTATGATTGTATTTAAGAAATATTTTATTTTTATAAAAAAATAGGTTCTTAATATGAAACATCTGATTTCGATCTGGTTCTTTTCTTTGCAGTGGATTCTAATTGCATGGACAAACGAAGAGTGCATTGCAATATTAAAGAACTGCTATGAGGCCTTGCCTGATAGAGGAAAATTGATAGCTTGTGAGCCGGTATTGCCAGAGGGGACCGATAGCAGTAGCAGGACTCGTGCCTTGCTTGAAAATGACATATTTGTCATGACCATCTATGGGACCCAAGGAAGGGGGCGGACAGAAGATGAGTTCCGGCAGCTTGGTCTCCAGGCCGGGTTCACTGGTTTCAATGCACTCTATTTGGACCCGTTCTACACTGTCCTCGAGTTCCTCAAGTAAATGAAATTGGTGATTTACAAATTGTTTCTGTAATTTTTCATTTTTCAATATGGAATCGAGTTTAGATCAAAGAGGAATCTTTTGGAATGGCTGCTGGTGGATGCTTCGCTTGTTTTCCTCTGTTAATAAATCAAGGTTAACTGTAGATGTAATTGTAAAATAGGGATCATCAAATATTTCTCTTCCCGGCTCCCCATTTTATCTGTTACTGTGTTATAATTCCAGCAGTATATTTTAAAGACCCAAAGAACGTCGTTATTGGAAAAAAAGAAACGAACTATTATATAGCAATTGAATTGAAAAGGCATCTCCATCCTGTTTATTAGTGAATTTTAAATATTGATATGATAATTGTAAATTTAATTATAGAGATGTGAAGTAAATTTTCTTTTTAGTGTAGATTATAGAAATGCAAATAAGTAAATTGTAAAGAAGTTAAATAAATATATTAAAATATTAATTGTAAGGATGGAGATGATTTGAAAATAATTGAGTAATAATTGTTGAAATTATTTTTTATAATTGCAAGGATGGAGACGCAATGGTTGCCTTTGTTTATTTGGTCGTCTCAGCTTGAGTTCCAAATTTGTAGTTCGTACTTCGTACGCTCCCACTAGGCTAACTTTTGAACCCATTTTTTTGTTTTTAGGCTAAAATTTACAACCGAAAATTCAAATTATTTTATTCTGCTTCATTGGTATCTTTAAGTTATAAAATTTGAGTTAATTGTTACAAAAGAATAAGATTTTTATGGAGTTAGATTGGATACGCATTTGAATTTTGATTAAACCAGTAATCTAGATTGGATCTTGGGTTTAATGACAAAATCTTTTTTTAAATGACCCCATCTTTACCCGAATGTAATCCACGACATGATGACTTTGGCAGTGGCTGCGAATGCTAGCCCACTCAATCACAAAACATCTTACAACAGATCCTGATAATACCAGTAACAAAAATGGGTAAAAAAGATAAAAAAGCAACACAATAGCGTACCAATGAATGGTACTGTACCGTTGCCTGCATGTGTAAACGACATCTATACCCATTTTAACCACATAGAAGAGTCATCAACTACACGGGCCATCAATTCTCTTGGCTGCGTTCTCCTACACAGCCCAATTACGTACGGCACGTCACACATTCGGGGTTACAATGCATGCCTCTTCTTGTCATCATGTCGTGGGTGAGAAGCTTTTCTTATGCCTTTTGCGGTGCATGTGCGGAGCAATATGTGCTTGCTACTTCTTCTTGCTGCAAAATACATAAAAAAAAAAAAAAAACTAAAATAATTGGGCTGAAAATGGGATATTGGGCCCATCTTCAATTTATAGGCCGCTGTTGCGTCGTACGAAATATTAAAGTTTAAACATAGATGATAGATCATAATCGTATTACGCAGACCAACTTATTAATGATATAATCAAAAATTAGGAAATCATAAATGTATTTAGGAAAATGGAGTTGCGACTAAAAGAAATTAAAGCCATTTCTTTGCCCAAAAGAGACACCAGTAAATTGGTTCCATTTCTTAACATATGATTTTATGTTCTTTAGCCATCTAATAAGCTCAAATTTATCCTTATTCATCATATAATCATGCAATAAGTTGGCCATGTCGTTATCCACCCCTCTATTTTCCAAATATTCTCTAACTGGCTCTTTCGCTTCTTCCATTTTCCTATAGAAAGCGAGGTCAATAAAAATAAGGGATCGACTAACAGTCCCCCCCATTCTGTCCCCTAAACGTTCATTTGATTAACTGATGTGTAAAGTACAATGGGAACCACTAACTACATTAACTACTTGAAGGACCACTTATGATTGAAAAAATTTACAACTGGCGCGCATATGTATGGATACTTATGCGTGCAAGTATTATTATATAATATATTAAGTATTCATACCTAAGACATCAAGTATTAAAAAAAAAAAAACTGAACATCAACTTTTTTTTCTCTCTAATTACACACTCATCTTTTACACGTTTTTAGAAGTGGATTTTTTTTCTCCGTTTAATCTCGTTAATATTTCTGACGATCTGTGAGAAATTTTGCGAATCTAAAACTACCGATATCTTCTACGTAATTTTCTCTTTCAAATGAGATTCATGATGAAGTACTTCCGGATTTTTCGTCGTTCAAGTATTCATAACTCGTCATGTAAGTATTCATACCTAAGATACCAATTATTTCTAAAAAAATTGAACATATAAACTTTTTTATTTCTCTTATCACACCCATCTTTTACACGTTTTTAGAGGTGAATTTTTTTCCGTTCAATCTCGCCTATATTTATGACGATCTGTGAGAAATTTTGCGAATCTAAAACATCAAGTATTCATACCTAAGATATCAAGTATTTAAAAAAAAAATGGACACATCACTTACTCATCTTTTACATGTTTTTAGAGGTGATTTTTTTTTATTCGTTCAATCTAACTAATATTTCTGACGATCTATGAGGAATTTTGCAAATCTAAAACCACGAACGTCTTCTACACAATTTTCTCTTTCAAATGAGATCCATGATGACATACTTTCGAGTTATCTGTCGCACAAGCATTCATACCTAATCGAGCAAGTATTCATAATAGTGGTCCCGCCAGTGGGTATTGACAGTTAGATGGGGATCACAAACTGTTAGTTAAAGTGGTTAATTAATGATTAACATAGTTAGTTAGAATGGGGGACGTTTAGGGGACTGGAGAGCGGGGGACAAAAAAATTACTCTAAAAATAAATAGACAAGTATAACTAGGAATGTAATCTTGGTATATCATTGGCACTGCATTAGCACAAATTTGTTTGCTTCTTTATATACTCAAAGATATTATATATGGTACTGTCAGGTGTGTACAGCTCTTTTGGGGTGTTACGGGCGTATGTCATGTGATGTGAGGTTTCTCTTTTTATAGGTTAGATATCAGCAAATGCAAATGAAAGAAATGGTAAACCCTAAACCATAGCTGTCAAAACTAATATGTGAAAATGATGAAAACTCTGCTTAGCTTTCATGCAGAAAGTTAAGAAGCAAAGAAAAAAGAGTGAAATATATAGTGGAAAATGTTATTACTTGAAATTGCGGCCCATGTAGGGCATCCCAGTGGGCCCGTTCTGCCTGAGGCTGAGGGGAAAGGCATTCTCCACTACCAGAAAATCGGGCCACGCTGACCAAACAAACCCGAAAGCAGACCCAGCACGCGAGACCTCCACAACCAGGCTTATTTTCTTATAAAGGCCGAGGCCAGGGTTAGGGTTTAAGACCGATCTGTTGGTCAATCGGCAATCAATGGCGATGACACGATTCCTCAACCGAGGATCACCTTCACTTCTCCGCCGGGGGTTCGATCTTCTCCAGCAACCGCAATCCCAATCCCTCCGTCGTCTCTCCTCCTCCCGCAGCGACGACGAGCTGAGGAGGGAACCATGCGAATTCCTTGGGAGCTGGACCCCCCCGAGTGACCCGAGGGTAGCGAGGGCTAACCTGGAGCGGCTGAGGAGAGCGTACGGGAAGCAGGTGAAGCAGATGAGGAAGGAGTACATTTACGAGGTGGAGATGCTCCGGATCGAGAAGCAGAGAAAGGCTGATGCTCGCCGTGAGGCCATGCGCATTGAAAATGAGGAGAGGAAGAAGGCCAAGGCCGCCGCTGCACAGACCCGTGCTGCCGAGCACAAGGCCTTCCAGAAAGAGTTCCACAAAATCCTTGTATGACAAATATTATTATCTTTATTACTTTCTTTTCAGTCAGTTTCAATGCTCTTATTATTTGAATTGCTTGTGTTTAGGTTTTGGTTAGTTAAAAAAAAATATAATTTGATCATGATTTATTTTGATATGGGAGTATAATTTGATGCAACTACCTAAAGGATTTAAAAATGAAAATATTGAAGCCGACTATTATACCTAGGTTGTGATAACTAACTAGATTGAAACTGAAGTCCATTAGAGCTACTGAAAAAAGGAAAGGGAACTCTCTGTATGAGCTTCGGTAACTATGCAGGACTGTCATTTAATGGTATCTATTTCATTTTAACTGTGATGAATAGATGGAAGAAAGAGCTGAGAAGCTGGAGAGCTGGAGGAAGAAAGAGGAAAAGAAGGAAGAAGATAAGGAAGAGAAAAGAGAGCTTTTGCGCCTACAGAGTTCCCTCTGGGTTGCTGAGGAGGATCTTCAGCGAAAGATTTTCGAAGCAATTGTTGATACCCAACCTCTCTAGAATGATTAGTAAATTTACTGTTCCTCCAGCATTTTATTATCTTTCAATGGTGCAATGTTTAGTAGCAAACATCTTGTTATTACTTGTTCCTGGTGTTGTCAATCATCGATGGTGCTCAATTACATTCATACTCTTCATCTTTTTGCTCACTGTTCTTTCTGTAATAATTGTTGGAACTAAAATTTGGCCGGAATCTATTAGTCTTAGCCCAAAAATTAGTTCTATTTGTGGCCCAATCTTATCATTTACATGGACTGACTTAAGCAATTTCATTATTCCATCATCTTTGGTAGATAACAGTGCCTAAACCATTACATCACCGCACTGAAGGGAGGGCACAGGTGATAGTGCGTGCAAAGAAATTTGTGGTTATTTAGAGGGTTGGGAGGTAAACGGGAAAAATTCGCTGCATTTTGGAGTATGTGTGCTATATTCATTGTGCAAGGGTATATGAGATAATTAATATCTTAGTAGGGTCAAATAGGAAATTTATATTTGTACTATGCCCATTGTTTGGATGAAAGACGTCCTAAGTTGAATCAAACATAACTGTAGAAAGGTAATGTCTATGGAAAGCTTACCAAAAGTTCTACATTTGAATATGTAGCTCTAATTATTCAAATATTGAAGGGTCTCTTCCTGCCGGTACATATTTCTTTGGGTAATTATATTCTGGTCCTGGCAAGAGATATTCAATATGTTGCAATGCACTGGGGATCTATTGGTCTCTTAGACCTGATTTTTTATTTTTGATGTTTATTTGATTGATTGGCATAATGGCAATCCATTGCGACTAACAGTTGAGGCATTGTTGCAATTAACACTTTTTAGCTTTCTAGTTGGTGGGTTGAGGTTTGTATTTAGGATTTCATTCTGTTCTGCTGATCTTATTCTCAGAACACGAACTTTCAAGTTTGATTATATGATATTGTAGAAATTCATTTGGGGTGCGTTTGGATGCAATGTTGGGAATAGCAAGAATAGCTCTAACTTGGGGTTAGCGCTATTCCATCGTTTGGATGGGTTAGCAAGAACAGCGCTAACCCCAAGAATAGCTCTATTCTTAGGGTGATCCAAACGTAGAACAGTGGAGAAGAATAGTCACTAACTCAAGAACAGTGCTAACCCTAGAATTCTGCTGAAGTTTGATTATATGATGTTGATTTTATATTATGGCTTGGCAGCTATTTTGGTAAGCTATCAATCTTTCACATTCAGTGTTACATGTCTAACTCTTAATTTGTTCAAGTAGAGATCTATAAATAATTTACAAATAATGTCAAGTCTTAACTCGTAGTAAGGATTATGTATTTACAAACGTCAACCGTACATTGTGAAGTACGAATTATGTATTAAATCTGGGACTAGGTATACTGGCAAAAAAAATATTTAAGTCGTGTGAACATGTTGATTGAAGTATTTTGAATTTTTTGCAGCATTGATAATATAGTAGTAAAGAATTACAATAAGAAACTAATATTATTATATATAATCTAAACGAGTCCACAAGTGAACCTTGCTCTCAGATGGTAACAATTTTCTGTATTTGAGAATCAACCAAAAGCTTTTGGTCTAGTGGCAAAGGCAACGCTCTGTGTGTAAGGTTGCAGATTCAAAACAATATGACTTGGACTTTCTTGTCAGAAATTGGAATCCTATGGAGATGGAAAAGACTGGAACTAATAATTTGTGCATTACAATCAGGAGAAGAAGAAGTGTTTCTTAATAGAAAGAAAGCTAGTTACACCATTTATTATGTTTTTCATTTTAAGTTATGAATATGTATTATGTGAATGTTAATGGGCAAATTTAGTTCTTTATGTTTATATTTTCTAACTACTATTGAATATTGTTGTGCTTTGTCTGATGAGGATGATGAAGATGTCTTTTGATGTAGCTGTATCATTGTAAAATGCTTTGTCTAATTATACTTCTTAGTTTTACCTTGATGATTTTTAATGCTTAGTTTACCTGCTGCTTATTTTTGTTTTTATTTGCAACTTTCTGTTTAAATTTCTAATGCTTGATCATCAATTTTTGGTACCTATCAATTTTCGGTACAGGTCAGAAATCACCTCCAAATACTGCACATCACAGTGGACTGTTCAATGCTCAAGGCTGCTGCTTCGTCAAATTTTTTTTTTTAGCTGCAATCTCTTTGGTAGTTATTATGGTTAAAGCATACTTCACTGTATATGGTATTAGGCTTGTAAAAGGAAATTTGGCCTGTAGAATTAGGCTTGCAAAAAGGTTAAAGTTGATAAAAACTAGAAAGAAATGTTTTGTCTGATTTTCTCAATTATTTATGTCAAACTAAATCACTGAATTCCTTTCCTTTGTATCCCATGTTATCTCGAGTCAATAGTAGGTGCTAGCTAACTCATGTACCAGCATTTAAAATTCTGAACCAATGAAAAAAAATAGTATTTCAATTGATGTCACCATATTTTAAGTGTACCGGAATGTACCAATGGAGAAAAAAAATAGTACTTCAATTGATGTCGCCAATGGAAAAAAATATAAACCCAGCGTATTAGAGTTTGCAAAATAATATGAGTGAGTCTATGGTACTATGCATAGCATGGATTGGTTCGTACTACGGATCAATATTTTCGTTTTCAAAATTCTAACGGTCGATCCGAACCGTTCAACATGAATCACATATGGGAATATACTTGTGGGCTAAATTTTGTATTTTTTAGAATTTTTTTACTATTTTTTAGATAGGTAGAAAATCACTGTTTTTTTGAATGGTCTAGAATTTTCAAATCAAGTGATTTTCTACCTATCTTAAAATATAGTAAAAAGTTCGAAAAAATATAAAATTTAGTATGCAAGTACATATTCATGTGAAGATCACGTTGAACGGTTCAGATCGACCACTAGAATTTTCAAAATGAAAATATAGCTCCGTAGTACGGACTAATCCATGCTATGCATAGTACCATAGACTCACTCAAATAATATATTTTGTATCCATAGTTTGCCGACATTTTTATTAATATCCAGAGTTTAATAGAAATTAATATTAGGATCGACTAACAGTCCCCCCCATTTAGTCCCCTAAACGTCCCCCTAACGGTCAAAGTACAACTGTCAGACATCTATTCAACATACATTAATTCACAAACAAAATGGAAAATATTCATACCTAAGTATTAAATATTCATATATAATTCATCAAGTATTCATACCTAAGATATCAAGTATTAATTCACATACAAACTGGGGACCATTACTTTTCGGGGGCAGTAACTGTCAGACTGCATTGGGGACCACAACCAAAAAGTCACGTGGATCACACCACTAGTGCTACATTCATTGATTAAATTAATTCACATACAAAATGAAAAGTATGAATACCTAAGATATCAAGTATTCATATATAATTCATCAAGTATTCATACCTAAGATATCAAGTATTTAAAAAAAAACTGGACACAATACCTACTCATCTTTTACACATTTTTCAAGGTGATTTTTTTTTCTCCGTTCAATCTAACCAATTTTTGGGACGATCTATGAGAAATTTTGCAAATTTAAAACCACGAACGTGTTCTACACAATTTTTTCTTTCAAATGAGATCCATGATGACATACTTTTACACGTTTTTCAAGGTATCAAATATTCAAATATGAAAAGTATTCATACAAAATGGAAAGTATTCATACCTAAGATATCAAATATTCATATATAATTCATCAAGTATTCATACTAAAATATCAAGTATTTAAAGAAAAAAAACTGGACTCATCTTTTACACATTTTACACGTTTTTCAAGGTGGTTTAATGATTGACAAAGTTAGTTAGAATGGGGGGACGTTTAGGGGATTGGAGTGCGGGGGACAACATATTTACTCATTAATATTTATGCCCATAATTCTAAGGTTTCATCAAAAATGCCAAACTGGCCATTTTTATGGCCGGTTTACTTTTTTTTTTTTTAGACACTATGAAAAGCAAGAGCAAGATAATAAAATCTAACACTGAAAATTTGAATTTTTTGTTTAAATTATTAGATAGATTACTTCTTTTGATATATATAATTAGTATATTTATACTAAAATACGCTAAATTACTTGAAATTATGTTGAATTACACTATATTAAGTTAAATTACACTAAATTACAATACATTACGCTAAAGTACGGTAACTTACGCTAAATTACATATGAATAGAGACGATATCTTCACTGAAAAGACGAAAAACGACGACAATACTTCAAACGGTCATAAAACAGCGCTCAAGTGTCCAATTTCAGCAAATGACTACTTTTCGAAAAGCTTGTGAAAAGACGCATGCGTCCGTTCTTGCTATGCTGAATTTTAAAATTCAGAATTGCCAAAAAACTAAGAGAAGAGCCTCAAAACTTGAGTTGAAGTTTTCGATTAAGATTTTCAGTTCTATTATTCAATTTAAGTAGCTCAGTAAATTAGTTACATAATGAACTTGTAGATACCAATTTTTACTATTTTCGGAATTTTTTTACTATTTTTTATGATTCATGAAAGATGACACAAAATCAGTCTACTTTAGCGTAATTTTGCATAGTTTAGCGTAATTTACCGTATGTCAGCATAATTAGCGAAATTATTGTAATTTAGCGTGATTTAATAGTGTAATTCAACATAATTTATTGTAATCTAGTGTATTTTAGTATAAATATACTAATTATAAATCAAAAGAAGTAATTTAACAAATAATTTAAACAAAAATTCAAATTTTCAGTGTAAGATTTCATTATTTTGCTCTTCATAGTGTCTAAAAAAAATAAAAGAGTAAACGGAAGCCGGCCATTTATGGCCGGTTTATGCATTTTTGGCGAAAGTCGGAAATTCTGAGCATAAATATTAATTTCTAATTAACTTTGGATATTAATAAAAATGTCGGCATAGTTTGCATCTGTCTCCATAGTTTTTTTTATCAATTTATCAATTATGTGTCAGGTGCAGTAGCTACGTCACGGCAATATCCAACCATTTTCTGATAACTTCATCAGTCCGTCTTTTCTTCGTCAGCTATTTAATTACCCCTTGTCTCCTTTCAACAAAAGAAATCTTTTACAACACCAAAATCCAAACAACGACCGCATTTGTTGCATTATATAAGTTGCTCAATCACATCCTAATGCCTCCCTTCTCTCCACCACACAACTACACCTCTCTATAACCCCAAATGGCCAAAACCATGAAACCCATCAACCGACGGATCCTATCCATCATCCCCCAACCCGTTTTGCAGGAACCAAACAAGACACCGGGTCCGGGCCCACGTGCATACCCGATACAGCTCGACTCCACCACCGCAGGCTTATTCGCTCTCGTCCTTCTATTAGCTTTATTCTTCCTCTGCTTCTTCTCTGCATGTTCGCGCCGCCTCTTCTCTCTGGTGCACCACAGGGGTACCCGTCTCTATGCACCTTCTCTGATGGCACCCCATCCAAGGCGCTTCATGCGGTTCCCACCTCCATACGGCCTTGATCCGGCAACTTTACAGTCTCTACCAGTGGTCAAGGGAAGGAAGGAATTCGGGTGTTGTGTTGTTTGTTTGAGTGATTTTGAAGAGAAGGATCATGTGAAAGTGATACCGAGATGCGGGCACGGGTTTCACCCGGGTTGTATCGATGTTTGGTTACTGATGCACGGGTCGTGCCCGGTTTGCCGCTGCTCGGACATGGTAACGGGTTCACGGTCTTGTTCGGGTTTGGATTCTGTCTTGGTGAATGACGGTAGAGGGTGTAGTAGCGAAAGCAACAGAGAGGAGATAGAAGATGATGGAAGAGATGCAAAGGAGATGGTGCGGTTGGGGAGGAGTAACAGCTGGGGACTCGGACGGGAGATGGGAAGGAGTGGAACTGTGTCACGCCTGCGGCGCACGGGTAGCTTTTGAGAGTGTCGGAGGATTTGCATGTGTCGGACACGTGTATAGCAATGCTAGATTTAGGAATTAGTTTATTTCCTTTTTATATCAAAGCTGACATTTTTTTTAATTCTTTTTGTATATACAGTGTTGAACCTTTTGATTGTTACGAGTCTCATCTGTAGAATGTTGTAGAAATTTGTTGAACCTTTGACAATCAGGAACTATTGTTTCAATTCCTCTGTATTGTCTCGTGTTTTGAAGAACCAAATCTGAAAGTACCCGTTTTAACACTTTATGACGTCATCAGTAAGCTGCTCCTTTGATTGGCAACCCGAAGAACATTCAAAGTTGCCCTTTACAATAAAATTTAAATTGGATTACATAGGTGACCTTAGCTTTTTTTTCCTGTCAATTTCTAGCAATCGCTCTTGGCTACTAGAGAAGTTGAAATTTGTATTTATGTGAAACAAAAGATAGAAAACATAAATGTATTATTCCATCTATAGTATCTTTTTTATAATGAAAGTCTGATTTCATCCCTCAACTATTGTAATTAATTCAATTGAGATCTTAAAATCTATTTTGTTCAAAAAGGTCCCCCACCTATTGAACTATTGTATGTAATTGAATTGAACTTATAAACAGATTTTTATTCAATTATCACAGCATCGAAACAGTACAATATTTAGATGTTTGCTTGAGCTCGGTACATAAGTTGAGAAACTTAATTGGAACGAAGTATAATTATGCGGACTTGAAGAAACAAAATTATGGAACCAAATACGTCATATATATAATTCAAAAGGCCAAAATCGTACTTCTAACTAGTGAGTAGTGATGAAACGACTGTTGTGTAACCACTTTGATTCTTGTTAAACCAATAAATAATTAAAATCCAGCATGAAAAAACTAGATGACTGAAAATCTGCTGGCACTTCTTTTGTTACATATTTTATTAAAAATTCAAACAATATATCAGCCGGATTCTGTACAGTGAAGATTCAAATTAAGAAAACAGGAATAGAGTATGGGTGCTGAGGCACCTCAAAGCATATGTTTCTCTTTTCCTTTACATGAAATAATTAATTACAAGTAGAAAATTACTGGTGAGTATAATTACAACTGAAATGCCATACATGTATGCATTTCTTTCTTTTTCTCTTTTATTTTTCTTTTTAAGTTAATAGAACACCATCTCATCACCCATGGCCCGCACACTACTACGTGGCACGTGTTCTCATTCCACTCGAAACTTTTTTTATGTTCCAAGACCTCCCACAGAAAACACAGTCAATGACGAAAGGAAAAAAAAAAAAAATCTACATACAGGAAAAGAATATAGGAGAAAAGAGAAGTTATGAAATCCTTCCTGGCGAACAAAAACTTGCACATCCAACTCTGTACCTGTCTACTGTTGCTTTTCTTTTTCTTCTTTTTCTATTGGAAATCTCTTAGAGTATGGAATATGCTCTGACAACCTCAACAATAGGAGCACGACAGAGGGGGCACTTCCCACCGCTCCTTACCAGCTCATTGGCACATTTCGAACAAGTGCACATGTGGCCACATCTGCTCAGACAACAAAAGAACCATTCTTAGTCATAGTTAGTATTAATCAAGGCGTGCACAAAGGATCATTTTGTATATAACACTAGTCCTTTTAGAGAAACGAGACCTTAATCTTTCGGATATAACATTTGAAAATCCGTAAAAAGGTTGGTGACACTTTCTATAAGGAGCATACACTCAGGATGCACATGCCAACTGGTCAAATTTATGTGATATAATCAAATAAAAAAAATGTAAAGCATCACAAGTTTTCAAATGCATCAAATATTTGCTACAGCAACACATCCCGGTAAAAACATATTCACAAATAGTATTTTGAATTTTGGATTTTGGCTGGGAGCAAGAGATGAAGTATTGTTGCAAAATGACTTGGAACGCAATTTGACAGACTAAGCCAAGTCCATTTTCATAATATTACTCGATGATCAAAATTAAAATATGTGGATTAGAAGTTCATTGTAATATTTTAGTGTCAAGGGAACTAAGAAAGAGATATCCTTTCTTTTAACTAAAGTGTTAGAGAAAGTCACTTGAGTATACACATAACCAGTGTCAGGTAGAAGGAGAATTAAAATTTGTGTAGATATTACTGAATCAAAGTTTCATTATCGTGTTGGAGTTCTATACTTCTTCTATCCTTGTACCCTGTCATTTCCACTATAATCAACTCCAATATTTAATAAGGTGTTTGCACATGTGATAAACAAATAACTGGTATAGAGGTGATTGCATCAGAGGGAGGAAATGCCAACCTGTAAAGAAGGGAATCAATTTGGGTATCACAGCATACACAGCAAGTTCCCTTTCTAACTTGGCTCCATTTTGTACCATCATCTGCTAAATCAATGTTTTTCCCTAAAATTGGTACACGCTGTTAGCATCAAATATAAACATATAGAATCATACAAAAATGGAACAAGCTATCGCCCAATCTTTCAACATAAACCACGTGTGCTTGTGTTAGTGTCTGAGAGAAAGAAAGAGCACTTGATGAACCTTCAAAACGATTGAGAGCAGCAGAGACCTCCTGCCGGACAGAGCGCTGTAGCTCAAGTTGCATATCCATGCATGACTCCAGCATCCTTTGCATTTGGCTCATCGACTGCTGCAGCCGCCCCATGTCATTCCGTATATCATTTATTGCCTCCCATTCCTACAAAATTTGAAGCCCCACCATGTCAGAATCCTAATTGCTATCAGTTACACTTTTGTAAAGGCAGTTACAGTCAATCCTAATTGCTATCTATTGACCAGCACTTCTCATTAAGTATATATTACTACCCTGGACTGTACATTAGATTCCAGCTGCAAAAACTAAGATAAAGAAAGACAAAGAAAGATAAGAGGGGAGGGAAACGCACAAATTCATGACGGTGCACATTATGGCGGGTCAAATTGCTGTGGCGCAAAGCAGAATGAAAGAGCCTCTGACGTGGAGGGAGAGGCGGTGGCGGAATTCCAAGGGTGGGCCTGTCCCGTAACTCTTGATTCCCATTATCTCTCTGCCGGTTCTGTGTTCCTTCAGGCAGATTGCCGGCAGTCCCATCCAAGTTCCAGTCGAGGGGCCCGCGACCTTGCCGCTGGACGTAAGACCGTATCAACCGGTCAAGGTTTTCGCGGAAACCGCTGTGAAGCAAGTTTGACACGCTCCTCCTAATAAGATAAATACATAAACAAAATAAAAGAATTAAGCAAACATCATGCCAATACAGCAATCATTATCAGGAAGAAGAAGAAAAAAAGGATCACAAAAATGGTCCCTAAAGTATAATCTTCACCTGTTACTATACTTAGTGCTTTGGAGTTGAAATTGGTCTCTAAGCATTCTACTTTGTACAATTTTGAACCCTGCTTTCTTTTTGCAAACGGAAAGGGATGCATGTGTCACTTCTTGGTCTGCCGAGAGTACTTCTGGCAGAAAACTTAGGGTTTTTTTCTTTGAGATTTATGACTTTTTTGTTGCGCATGTAACCTTTTATTAAAGCCACATAAATGATAAATCACCCATATGGTACAATCACATGTTCATGCACCAACATTACAAAAAATTCTATGAAACTTAAGTACAATCCATGCAACTTAATCAAAAATAAAATAAAACATAAAGCGCAAACAGAAGACATACCGGCTAAGGAGTTCTCTAAGTTCCATGCTATACACATTGTCATCATCTGATGGGATAAATTCATTTGTTCTCTGAGCAAACTCCGGCATATCAATCATTGGGGGGGGAAACTCATCATGCCAGTTGTCATCGCTTGTGTGTGACTCGTCATCCTGCCAATCCTGTTCCTGCAACTCCAGATCCGTCATGGTCCTTAGCTGGTCACCTTCATTTCTAGACTCTGTTATATTTGCCTCTCCCCCTTCTTCGTGCCGTTGATCAAACTCGTTCTCAGGAGATGGTTGCAAGGGATCTTCTGTGGCCGTGACATTCTCTAAGGCTGTAATTTCAGGGATTGGTGGTGATGAGATCTGAACAACGTTGGATGGTGCGGTCTCTTGTGTATCTTGGTTTGGGGTCAAAGTTTGCTGCGTTGTGGTGGTGGTGGTGGCAGCGGCAGCGGCGGTGGTAATGTTTGTCTCTTGGCTATCAAGCATTTCATTGGACGCCTGAGATTGTATGTCACTAGAGAGTTCAGAATGTCCAATGGAAGTTGTATCTGATATATAAGATTCCAGGTCATACGAGCCAGCATCCTCCAATCTGTAATGTGTTGACAAACTTGTGAATACATCGACAAACATAAAAGATTTTAAGTTCAAGGGATTAAAAGTAATTGGACGCACAAAACCGAATGTATCGATAGACAGACACGATAGAGAGAGAGACCATAATTTACACTAAGGGCCTGTTCGGCGTCAAGAGGGGAACGGGAATGGGCTTGGGAACAGAAAAAATTTCAACAGAATTTTACTGTGCTTCTGGGGAAAAAAAAATTTAGTCTGAGTGAATTTTTTTTCCCACGCGCACAGTACCACGCCGAACAGGCCCTAAATGAATTGATAACATAGAAAGCTCTACTTTTCTCTCCAAAAGTTAAAAAGTAAATCCCTAATCCCGAAATCTAAACAGTGCTTTCAAATCTACAGTAAGATAAATCTCTTCGTTGTGATGTGTATGTGATCACCTATATTTACATCTAATGTAAAATTCAAACAGAGGTACAGATACAATATCATAGCAAGAAGAAGATAAATGAGTCACCACACCTTAAACCAGACACCCGCTGTCTCTGCCTCAGCTGACCTATTTCTCTTGCTGCCACAGAAACAGGCCTCTCCTCTTCAACTGCTGGGATATTCCTCAGAAACCTCCCTCTCAACAATGCCTGAAAGTGAAGCAATATATCTTTTACCAATGTGGAAATAGCTACATAGTAAATTATTGAACAGGAATATTTCCCATGTTTGAAAAAAATTCTTCAAAAGTCAAAACTAACCTGAATGCGGGTCCGGTGCGAGAACCTGGTCACAGCCTGATGCTCCGATAGGCTCTGGAGCTCCCTCTGCCTCTCTCTGGCCATGCGACATATCAAATCGGATCGGGCTTGCCGTCCCCGAATCCGCAACATCTGTCTCCGCTGCCCGTTTTCTTGCTCCACCACTGCTCCCGTGCTTCTTTCCCTCCCCCGTTCTCTCTCCCACTCCCTCTCCTCCCTCCTGCTCACACGGGCCGGATCCCTCTCTTGAATCCATTCCCTGACCATCCGGACCTGCTCTGTACGTGAATTATCCTCTCTGGAAGGGGGGGCTCGTGACCGGGTCCGGGGTTCTGTCTCTGTGAACAGCTGAGAGATAATACGGCGCACCCGTTCGGATTCTCTCTCCCTTTCCCATTCCCTCTCTCTCTCCCTTTCCCTATCCCGTTCTTGCTCCCTCTCCAATACCTCCTGCCTAATCTCTGTACTGAATTCACGACTGGGTCTAGACCTCGACACCTCTGACCCGCCGGGCGAGACACGACTGGTTCTAGACCTGGACACCTCTGACCCACCGGGCGAAACACGACTGGCTCTAGACCTCACCACCTCTGACCCGCCTCGGCTTCTCTCACGGCGTCCCTGTAGTCGTCTTTCCCGCTCCATTGCCACTGACACGTCCTCCAGTTCCCGCCATATCTGAAACGCCTGAGACCTGTACGATACAGCAGGGGAACCCGCGTCCCTCCCAACTGGGGTGGAACTCGCATTAGTATTGGAGCCAGAATTCGACCTTCGAGTCTCTCGCAGTAAGGAAGAGTCGAAGGTGGAGACGGAATGGAGACCGGACAAAGCGAGGATCTCAGACTCGCGCTCGATATTGTTGAAGATCTCATCGGCTTCACGAGCGACCAAGCGGCTAAGGATGTGGCTCTCATGACGGCGCGACGACTCCGCTAGATCTTCCTCCGACGCGGCGGAGCTGTCAGCGCACGAAGAGGAGATGGAAGCGGCGCACCCGTCGAAGTGGCCACGCACCAGCTCCTCCAGGCCCCGCCTGAACTGCAAATCCGCGTCCATGCGACTGTAATCGAAACCCTAAAAGGGTAAATTGGGGGAATGGGGTGTGTAATTTAAGAATTAAGATCAATTGGGGGTGGAATGGGAATTCAGGAATTGGAGGGAGTAGTGGACAGGGGAGGTGAAGTGGAGGGGAAATTAATAATTATTAATCAACCCGGGGTGAATTTGGTTTTTCATAAAGAGGTAGAAAAGGACTTGTTTTAATTTGGGAATTTGGGAGGGAGAATTTTTGATGATTATGTGATTGCTATCTTTTGATGTGGGTTTTATACTTTTTATGGCATGCAGTTTTAGTTTTAGATTACGAGAAATTGCAGGCGGTCAATGAGCAGGAGAATTGATCAAACAATTTTCTATGGATATATTTTTAGATTTATCAATTTCTATTGTTCAGGACGGCACTGTGGATTAAAAGATTCGAAATTAGTGTGTATTGGCTAAAATATATGATTAAAGAATGTTATAATGTAAAATATGTAAAATGATCAAATTAACCTTTTGTTTGTTATCATTAAATATTAATATGCTGATCAAACTATTACAATTATAACCGTTCATTAACTAATTGTAATTTAATCAAATAATTTAAAAATATATATACCTAAGCTAAGTAAATATTAATTTGAAACATAGTTAATCTGATTAAGAAATAAGGGTTGTAGTAAAAAAAAAAAAATGGAGATAGTACTTCATGGAACGCAGACATTGTTAAACAAATCGAAGTAACAAAAAACTTAATGGGCATAATAATTCGTACACTATTAATTATTAATTATTTAATAGGAAGAAAAGCCAAAATTGCAATAATTTTAAATTATAGTGAATTATTTTAGCAAACAAATTTGTTCAAGATAATAAGTTTTAGCCAATGAGGTGGTTAATATGGATTAACCAATTCTTTTTTCTGATAAAATGGATTAATTATCAAGAGGAATTAATTAGTCGAATTATTCTGTATTTATGTAAACGTCCGGGGTAAGAACATCAAGTTGCTTACCGTCCACGTCATGTCACTAGATGCCACCTGGATTTGTCTTTTTCTTCCCCCACTTTATTACGTGATATATTATAATATTAAATTACCAATCTACCCCTACCCTCTTTTCGGGAAACAATGAAATCACTGCCTATCGTCTTTCTGATGCCGAACTTCCACCATTTGCAATTAATACACAATTCGACGGACTTTGGGAATTTAAGAAAAAGTTAACCACCAGTTTCATTACACGTCAGCTATCCGTAACTATTTGTAAATTTCTTGCGTGCGAAAATCTTCTTTTATTTACCCTGCCAAGAAGGTTGAGAACTTGTGATGAGTCATCCTGTCATCGGGGCAAAGATCTTAACAGAGCATTTTTACCTTCATGCAGCACACACATTATAGAATGAAAACAGCGCTGCATATGGTTCTTGCGCTGCATTAAACTAAAAATGTTCTGTTAATACCCTAAACGGGCCCTTGATGGCTTGATCCAACGGTTTCGGGTTTATCAGCCTTAACGGGTCCCGCATAAACGGGCCCCGTGATGGTATTGGCGCCAAATGTGCCGTTACCGTCGGTGCGTTTATTGATTTATTCCCTCGGAGGATATTTTTCAATCCGAAATCAATGCTTTTGTTTTTGTTCGCCTTTAATGGATTTTTTCAATGTAGTCCTTTCATTATTATTATTTTGGAAAAATTAGTTTTATGCCACTCCAAAACATGAAAATTAGAAAATTACCACCCCAAAACATAAAATTAGTTATTTGTCACTCTAAAATCATTAAATTTATAAAATTACCACAATTATACATCTAATATACATATTTGATTAAAAATTAAAACGTATTTTGATATTTCAAAAATTACCCTTCCCTTCGTACCAGATCGCAACAAACCACAAAGCAACAGCCAAAGAAAAACATCCCCCAATCGGTGCACATCAATGTAGAGAGGAAAGAATCACACAATTAATCGCACAACATCACAGAAAACACAAGCACCGATTAAAACAAAAAGGGCTCAATTAATTACCAGAGAGAGGAAAGAATCGCACAGCAGCAGTGGCCTCAGTGTGCTGGTACCGACTGGTACAGCACCCATAACAACACATCAAGCACAAGCCACAGAGACAAGCAAAGAGGCAGACCGAACCAGCATGCACAAGCACCCTCGTACCAGTATTGGTACAGGCCTGGTAAGGTTATCAAGCAATAGAACAACAAAAATCAAACAAGCCAGAGATAGGGCACGAAGGCCTTAATAAGACAAGGAAATCAAGACAAGGGCACGAAGGCCTTGACAACACAAGGCAGCAGCCACCAAACAAACAAAAGAAACAGAGAAAGAAAGAGAAAGGCATACCCAAAACAGAAATAAGGAAGTCAAACAAAGGCACCAGCAACAAGCAAGTCGAGGCATAACCCAAAACAGAGAAAGAAAGAGATGAAGGATGAAGGATGAAGGATGAAGGGTAAGTTTGGAAATATCAAAATACATTTTTTTATACAATATTTTTCAGAATAATTTTAATCAAATATGTATATTAGATGTATAATTGTTGCAATTTCATAAATTTAATGATTTTAAAGTGGTAATTTATTAATTTCATATTTTGGGGTGGCAATTTTCTAATTTTCATGTTTTGAAGTGGCATAAAAAAAAACTTTTCTATTATTTTTGGATAAAATACGCATAAATCTCTCTCAAGTTTCAACACAACGTGGCAAAAACAGATTACAGTTTTTAGTGTAGAAGTTATATTTTTTATTAATCTCTCAAGTCACAACTGTGCGGCCATTAAATGTGACGGGTATATTTCAATTGCGGTAGTTGAGTTTTTGGTGTCACGAGGTTCAAACGGGTTTTATTTATCACAAATTTGAAATTGACCTGCTTGAGGTTGTCATTTTAAATTGACATGCTTGAAGTTGTCAATCTAAAGGGGATGGAACTGACTGTGCCCTTTGTTAATCCTCCGATTATTCGTTGTCAATTAAGTGGGAAATTTCGGCTATATTTAATAAATAGTAAATATTAGCAAAAATATTTTCTTTTTTATTATATAGTATTTTCATTTTAGGAATATAGGTTAAAATTACATACATATCTTTGACATCTGAGAAATCATTTAGAAAAAAAAAATGTGTTAAGGTCTTAACTAAAACATATTTTAAGTATGTCTATAAAAAACACAATCAATAAAAACTCAAAATATGTTTAAGTTAACTTTTTATTATTTCTTTTACTTTATAAAACACTTAAAAAAAGATAAAAATAATAAGAATAAAAAAAAATAGCATAGTTGGATGAATAAATTCATGTGTTTTGACAATATATACTTAATATAAAAAATTAAGTAATTAACATATTGTAAAATTGAAACGTACGGGAATATAACCAAACTGCAAAAATAATTATTAACTAAACTATTCCAGTATATATTTTGTAACAAAAGTAAGAAAACACAGGAAACAATTGAATAAACAAACTCTGAGAAAGAAAAATTCATGAATTGAAAGAAGTAAATCGTTATAATCTTTTATAAAGCTCTTTGATAAACTAACCAAATTATATATCTTTAAAATAACAAATAAATTTTCGTTCCAAGAAGTATACACTATTTCTACCCTTAAAATCAGAAAAAAAAAAAAAAATGACTATCAAAATAGTGATAAAATATATATAATATTTGACTCAACTTGTTCACAAGAACAATACGAGCACTCTGAAAAAAAAAACCGAAAAAATGAATAAGTACAATTTTTATAGAAGGACTAAAAATTATAAGTACAATTTTTGTGAAAGGACTAAAAAATAAATTGAATATGTGAACATTTTTACGGAAGGACGAGAAAAAAAATATCTCGCCTCCTTCACCCTCCAAATAAGTAATTTTTGCCTACTTCGAAATAAAATGCAAAAAATGAGAATAATTCTAAGAATATGATATACTAGTACATATACATCAAACCGAATATTTCACCGATATATACGTGATGACTGAAAACACAATAACAAAATTAAAGAGCAAAGAGACCAGGTGTTGTATTAATAGTCGTCGATTAATTTATGCGACTCGCCATATAACTTTTGTTCCGTAAAGGACGCAATGGATTTATACATCAGATGAAGTCTGTTCTCTTACTCTTACTCAACAAAAATACATTAAGAGGAGTTCAGAGGGCAATTTTCATTTGATGTTGATACATCAATGCACAAATTACATTGGCTTACAAGAAATATCTAGCTAGAAGGCTGATATTTTGAAATTTGCACGTGTACCGTTTATGGTTGGCATGCTTCTAAAGCTCTCGAAAAAAAGGTTTCTGAATTCTGAGTTTGTCAATATAGAAGTGTCAAGTGACTCGAGTGTTAGTGTTATCCTACGGGCGTTTTCTCCGCAAAAATAAAATAAAAAATAAAAAGTGACTCAACTCAAGTGTGAGTTTCAAGGGGCATTGACGTAAAATGGGTAGGTGTTGTGAGATAATATTTTAATTTTAAGGGGGCTGTGTTAAATGTTTGGCTCAAGGAAAAGATCGCAAAAAACAAATAAGATATTTTTCATAAAAATAAGTATATAATTAAGTGAAAAAACAAAAAGAATAAAAGAGCATGAGAGCGACATACTGCACAATATACAAGGAAGGGGAAAATTCATGCATATTCCTCAAGAACTTCGAAATTACGTAGTTTTTCTGTAAACTTATTAATATCATATTTATTATTTTAAATTTTAAAAACTCACAAATTTAATGTATAAGCCACGTACTTTTTTTTATAATCGTGAATGAATATTATTCTCGTTAAGGAGTTAATTTAAAAATACATAACCAGCTAAAAACAGTGCCAACTTGTTTCATGGCAATGTATATGATAGTTAACCAAGTGTATGTTTGGCTGGATAGAAAAAGAGGAATTAAATGGAATTGTAAAAATTAAAAAAATGAAATTAAGTTTGAACTTGTGCAACCAAACTCTTATATTTTACAGCCAAGTCCCTCCTTTATTTTGCTATAAGTCAATTTTCTATCACACGAGAAGATCGTGAAATAGAGAAGTTGACTTCTACCAAGAAATAAAATTGACTCTCATTTATCGATGTTTTTTCCGCTTTTCCATTATGTTACCTTGTTTATTATTTCACTATTCCACCTATATTCTTTCACTATCCTTTATTTTTGCTCTATTCTTTCATTATTTTACTTTTATGATGTTACACAACAGCAAAAGAAATCTCATAAAATAGGTAAATTTGAAGGACTAAAGCGAAAAATACAATCTTAGTGCTATGCTAAAGATGTTAGATCTGCAATAAGTGTCATCACATAAGAGCCTCAAAAGTCATCAGGATGAATCGTTCCTTGCTTCCTTTCAAGGGAATGCTTTGTGCTCAAGCATCGCTTATATATCCTGCTAATAATGACTTGTTATTTTTATTCATCAAGTTTAAGTTAATCAATATGTTATTTTATGTGTTTATTTAATTTATCCATTGTTATGGTCTTGAGGGGTTTCTTTTACTTGACCAAGCAACAAGGAATTCAGATCCAGTGCAAACCTGACCGTGTAGAATGAGATCTGAGTCATCCGTTTTACTCTGGCACGAATCTCAAAACCGACCCCGCATTTTATACTAAAAATTAAAGGTTAAGCCATCTAATTGTTTAATTTATGATGAATTGGTTATCACTTTTACTAATAGATATAACATTCTTATCTAGTTATCCTCCAAACAAATTTGTATGAGAAATATGCTTTGTTAGATGAACTGCTACGCATACATATAAGATTAGAACGAATTGGATTCCTTTTTTTCCCTTTCTTTTTTCTTAATTCTACATAATTCAACTCTTCCACCGTTAGACATGCATGGTGCGGCAATAATCACAAAGTATCTAATTAAAATCGAACATTTCAAATCAAATATAAAATTATTTCCTACGAAATAAACAATAATGTGATTTTAACTATTTAGTTTTAATTGACTATCGTGTTATATATATTCTTAATTTCATTATCAGAATAAAGAAAACAGATACAAAGTCCAAAAACAAAACAAAAAACATTGAAGGTGTTCGCTAAATATAATTAAAGTACGTAGTAGCTATCCGTTACGAATTTTAAATATTCTAAGAGAAGCGACTTTATTGGCCATTGTAGTTGTTGTGAAGTTTATTCATACCTACGGAGAAAGGTATTTATGTAACACTCTTATCGTTATGAAATAAATTATTGCTAGACAATCACATCTATATCTACTCATAATTCTATATATATAATCATCACTCCACGTGCACTTGAACAAAGGATGGCACGCAATAATACTTATTTTTTCTTTTGAAAAAAAGTTTGCCCTAGAAATAGGATATATATGATGTCCGACGTATACAAAACTTTATTACCAAAACATGAGTTCTATTTAATCCCTCAAAAATTATAAATTATGTAGTTATTTTTCGAAACTTACGTATTTAGAAGGGATAATATATGCTATTATATAATTTAAAGGGGAAATACGTAATTTTATAGTTTTCGAGCAGTATACGTGATATTTTCCAACCCTAAAAAAAAATAAAATAAATAAGACAGGTGTTTTGTCAAGACCTAAACTATGGAATAAAAGGGTTTATGCCTCAGTTATTTCACCAAATGCAAATTAATTTGGCTAGTCTAACTAGGCATAATCTAAAATTAGGCCTCTAAATTTAATCCCTCTCCAAATGATTTAAGAGCTAGTTCTCCTACGAATCCACCGTCAGCGAGTACCCAATCTTTTTCTCCTTTCTTTCTTTTTTAGTCGATACTATTTCTTAATAGCATAGGTCATAACATAACTTTAGATCTTAGCCAAACATAAATAACTAAATTAATCTAAATTAGAATAACCAATTTAGACATCCAATACCCTAAACCCTAAACACCATTAGATATGAAGGAGAAAAATCGGCACCGAGCATATATAATATAACTTGATCGTCTTGTCACATTTGTGAAATTATTGTGAATTGAAGAAACCTCAGAATAGGAGCTATCAATTATCTCAAGTGGATAAATGACATATCTATTGCAGGAGTGATCAATCTCATCAAAATTGTACTATTCACATTAAAAAGAAAAACTGCCTATCTTTTATGGTATTTTGCTAAACTTTATCCTATATTCTATCTGATCGGTCAATTTTGATTTATCTGATTCCGATCACTGAATTTTGATTGGATTATAATCTGTCAGATAAATTGTGTTGTAATGACAATTTTTCTTTTGATAAATTGTAATGACAATTTTAAAAATGATATATTTATAATTATTTCGTTTTTAAACTTTTAACATTTTCATAAATATAAATCATTTAATATTGAGGTAAATCCGAGCTACTATACTTAATTTGTAAAATTGATGACAGTAAGTTTAAAACTAATTATCTAAGAAGTAACTTGCAATGATGTGTAATTTGAATCATGTTTATCCAATTTTAATCATGTTTGAAATAATTGAATCCTATTTTTACCTCAAAATTGAATATTAAATAGATGTAATGCAGTTTTCTTAAATAATTGAATTTTATAGAAAAATTATTTTGCATTTGAAATATTTAGGACACTAATGAACATTATTTTAAAAAATATTATAGACGTGTATACTGGTAAACAACTAGATCAAATGCACAATAATTCAACTAAAAAATTCAAAAAAATTATAACATTTACATTACACCTAGACACATCAAACACATAGATTTTAAATAAGAAAATAGAATCACCATATAAGAACCAAGCGATAAAAAAATGACGAGAGAAACTGAATAAATATATATATATATCAATAATATGGCATAGCTTAAAAAATGAAGTTGTTTTACATAATATCAATATTATATGAGCTTGTATTACTGCCTTTTAATTCAATGCACTTCTTTGCGTATATTCTCTTAAATTATTAATGACCTAATTAAACACATGACAAATATGCACATTCTCTTTTTTTTTTAGCAAAATCAGGCAGCGGTTGACAAATATGCACATTCTCACAAGATATAATTTCAGGAGGAATATTTGTAAAGCAATTAACGACACGCTTTTTTGTTATATGGGCGTGTCTTCTTCCTGACCGTTCCAAAGGAACAAATATATGCATAAATATAATTGGATGAAGATTGAAGAGACAGACTTGTTTGTTTCTTTCATTGATGGAAATTGAGAAATAGTGGCATTGTTGTTTGAGGAGGGTTCAAATGCCTTCATTTTTCATGCCTCCACCATGCCTCCATTTTTAAAACTTTAATAACTCAAAATTTAAAACTAAAAAATCAAAATAAAACCGTTGGATATGATCTACATCATTTTATTTATGCACGTGTAAAAAATTATGACATTTCAATTTTGTTTTGGTTGTCATCAAGAGCTTGTAAAAAATGTACCAATGTGGATAATTTCTAGACGTTGATTTTTCAACTTATTGATTCACATAAAAACAAAATCAAAATGTGATAATTTTTTATGAGCACATAGATAAAATGATGTAGATCATATCCAACGGTTTTATTTTGATTTTTTAGTTTTAAATTTTGAGTTATTAAAGTTTTTAAAAATGGAGGCATGGTGGAGGCATGAAAAATGGAGGCATTTGAACCCTCCTCTTGTTGTTTTATAATTATTTTCCTTTTGAATTAGTTGTGATTTGTGAATGTGACATTTAACAAAATTCCTAACAAAATTCCAGTTTAGTTAGCTACTGAGACATTTTGATTTATTTACATTTTAAGGGCACAAATGAAAATACTTCAATTTTTAATTTGGAATTAAGTATCCTCAGAGCTCTTAGTTTCTTTAATTGTAAGCTTGTAACACATATTCTGTTAGCAAACTAGTAAGAATATTTGTATTTTTACAATCAGGTCATCAAAATAGTAGGAAATTTTTTTTTTGCCTGTGTAAAAATCAAGATTATAATTTTTTCTACTGTTTTGATAAAATCAACAAAAACAAAATGTCTTTGTGAACGCCAGTTTACTGACTAAATATTTAAAAAGGAAGTCATTAAGAAAAGCTCAGGAATTTTGTAATTCAACAAAGTTTCCAACAAAATAAAGAATAAAGCCCGTCCAATTGGATTCTGGGCCATTACACAAGGGCCCGCAATTTTATGTCAATAGCGTCCAAAGAACAAATTATGGGCCCTTAACAGGCTTTAATATCTAGTCCAATAGAAACTTACCAGTTGAAAAGAATAATCCCATTTTTTGCTTTATCAGGCCTAGTTAAGACAAAAATGTTATAATTTAAGTATTTAACCTCAACAATTCTCAAACTTCTTCTATCAGCCCTTCACTGATTTAAATTCATATCGTCTGTGGTATGTGAAGAACGAATTAGGGCCGTCCGATCTGTATTGACACAAATATTAAAGGGATCCCGTGCATTTCTAGAGTGTATGTAATTGGTCTAAATTATGATGGAACGGTCGAGTTTCTAAACCAAATATGCGGTAATGCAGAAGATACATACTCCACTTTTTTGGGATGCGTTTGTATTTACTATGTTCTATATCTCAAATCCACATCCTCTTCATTAACGTACCATTTGAGTTAATTTCTGAATTGTAAGATCAGAATTGGAAAAATATGATCCATGCCAATAATGCACATAGCCACATTCACAAAAGCGTACATTTCGCAAGCATGCATTAAACTAGATTATCGACTTCATTTTGAGTTAAAGCTCGGACCCACCACATTCACAAAATAGTTCCAAATTTCATCGATGAGTTGGAGATTCTCATCTCTTTCGAGTCCAGAGTTCAGACCGTCTGATCAAAATCTGAACCAATTCAGTTTAAAATAGAATGCATGTAGCCCTTTTAATATTCGTGTCAAAGCTGATCGAACGTTTTGAATCTAAACTCAAAGTTTGCCAAGGTGGACTTGTTTTTAGCTTTCTGTAACTTTGCCCAACCACTAACAACATACAATCATACATTCGTGTTGTTATAAGAAACAAAAATCTTATGAAATCTTGTAAAGTCCAAAATGACAAAATCGAATCTCCGGAGATGGATTATGCCGAAAAAACGGTAATAAAGTTTAAACCACTACTTGGTAGAGTTCTATTTCTGTTGTTATTTTCTTGTCTTGGAAATGGCAAAGCAGAAACAATTCAACTTGCCACTAAATTTTGAAAAGGGAAAAGAGAAAACCAAACACGCCATTCAATTCAAGTGCCAACAGCAGGTGACTGAAAGCCTGAAAGTGACATTTCACCAAACAGTTACCACTCATCAGCCCTCTTCCATGTGAGAGCTTGGGGGCCACTAGGGAATTAATCCTGTGCTTGTCATGTTTGCGGCCTTGCAGGTGTGTTTAACAGTAATTTTTTTTGGGGAATTTCATGTATTTATATCAAAAATTTCATCTTATAAAATTTATAATAACATATTTATTCATATAAAGGATAATAAATAGGGTAAATTTGTGAGTTTTTCAAATTTAAAAGGATAAATATAATATTACAAATTTTGAAGTTTTTGAGAGGTATACCTCAAATTCCCCTTTTTATAAATGCTGAAAAAATGTTAAAAATAGTAAGAACCAAATTAGCAATAACCATCTTGATCAGGGGACCATATCCTTTGGTGCATGATACAAATAATCACAAACTACAAAACGAGATAATAGTGCCAGTGTGCCACAAGGCTTCTGACACAAACATAAATTAAAAAGGATAATATATACTTTAGAACCAGCTAGAGAAAAGTTACAAGCCACCGGAGTTCAAGATAATATAATTTACACAATTGATAGAACCATCATAGTTCATGGAACCGGAAATACAATAGCACTCTCAAGGGACCACAACAAAGCCTTGATGATATAAAGGATAAGAAAAATAGATGGAGATAACAAAGCCTAAACGGTAATGGTATTGTTTTTTTCTGAATTTATCTGCTCTTGAATGGGATAGCTCTGATCACTATCTGGTGGTATATAGCAGCAAGCGCAGCTCCGATGAAGGGACCCACCCAGAAAATCCACTGAAATATATGACAATAAAAGAAGAATTAATTCTTTTGCCCAAAAGATAAGATATAAAGATTAGAATGTTAGATAAGTTGCTAACTAACTGTTTTCTTTTCCTTTTTAAGGGTTACTGAAAAATTATGGATATGTTGCATCATATATTCACATCAAATAGGAACAATATGTTGGGAGAATTTACATTTGAGTTTAGGATGCTAGGGCAATTAATTATTATCTTTGAGCAAATAATGGGAGTAGAACTAGGGTGTTTTTAAGCTCACCAAGCCTCTTTGTGAGCTTAACTCAAAAACCCATCAAATTGGTTTCAAGCGATGCATCCAAACCGTTAAAACTGATCTACTTCACGAGTGATGAGTTTACATCAATTTTTTTAATTTTCGAATTAATTTAGTATGAAGTCAAGCGGTCAAAAAATGATGAAAAATGAACACATTAAAATTAACTTGTAAACCATCTTTTTTTGACCACTTGATCTTATACTAAATTAGTTCGAAAATTTATAAATTTGACATGTAAATGCATCACTCGTGAAGTAGATCGGTTTCACCGGTTTGGATGTATCGTTTGAAGCCAATTTAATAGGTTTTTGAATTAAGCTCACAATGGGACTTGGTGAACTTAAGAACACCCTAGTTCTACTCCAAATAATTGTATCAAATGTTTGAGATGAGAATTCAAATACCTTCATTTTTAAATTTTATAATAACAAAAATTCTAAAATTTATATGTTAACTAAAAACATTAGATGTGATCTATCATCTATAATATTTTTTCTCTATATACACATAAAAAATTATCACTATTTAGTTTTGTTTTATGTGAATCAATATATTGAAAAATCAACGTCCAGAAATTACCCACGTATATTTTTGTAAGTTTTTGATAACAATCAAAACTAAGTTAAAATATCATAATCTTTTACATGTTCATAAAGAAAATGACGTAGATCACATATTTTATTTTAACATTTTAAGTTTTAAATTTTGAGTTTTTAAAGTTCTAAAAATGTGTGTTGTGTTTGTTGGAGAAAGAAACAATTTAATATTGCTACTCACCATATCATCCCAAGCATGGTCCTTGTTGTAGATGATGGCAGCACCCAAGCTCCTTGCAGGATTGATACCGGTACCAGTAATTGGGATAGTAGCCAAGTGAACTAGAAACACTGCAAACCCAATTGGCAGTGGTGCAAGGATCTACATCAAAACATAAAACCCAAATCAGAATACATAAAAAAGTGAACAAGAAACTGTCAAATGGGCCACCACTTACAGGCACATGAGAGTCCCTAGCACTCCTCTTGGCATCAGTGGCAGAGAAAACGGTGTACACCAAGACAAAGGTACCGATGATCTCAGCGCCCAAACCAGATCCCTTTGTGTACCCGTGAGCAACCACATTGGCCCCACCACCTGTGCTCTCATACAACCCCTTCTGGTATCCCTTCACGATACCGGCCCCGCATATGGCACCGAGGCATTGCATCACGATGTAGTAAACCGCCCTTGTCAGAGAGAGTTTTCGGGCGAGGAATAGACCGAAGGTCACAGCTGGGTTGATGTGTCCTCCTGTGGAAATAACAGTTGATTTTAGATTTTCAAGAGGTATTTGTGCAAACAAAAAATAAACACCTTTTAAGCAAAGTCAATGAAGTTATATTTTCAAGTGCTTATTAATTTGTTCCTTATTATGAACAACTTGAAAATTTTGTGGATCTATTGCTTGAAACTTTAAACCTGATCTTTCAGTTCCAAAATATTTTTGAACCTGTGATCCTTACTTCAGAAAATAAAATATTTTTCATAAAAGAAGTTTGCCAAATCTCTTTGCCAAAACAAAAAAAATATAGAATTAGACCTGAAATCCCAGCAGTGCAGTAGACCAAAGCGAAGATCATGCCACCAAAAGACCAAGCAATCCCTTGGATACCGACAGAAGCACACTTGGAACCGGAGTTGTTAACCCCCATAACAGTCAAAATGGTGATGTAAAGAAACAGAAAGGTGGCCATGAACTCGGCAATACCGGCACGGTAGAAGGACCAAGAAACCAACTCTCCGGCCTCGAAGAATGGCGCGGGTGGTGGTTCCTTGTAGTCTTTCCCTTCGTCATTGGTTTGCGCGGACGTGCCGATCGGTTGCCTCTCAGGGAACTTGTTCGCACCAAGACGAACATCTTCTTCCTTACCTTCCATTTTTTGTTCTCTTTTTGGGGTTTCTCCTTTTTTATTTCTTGGTTTGGTTTTGAGGTGAGGAGGTTTTTGAGAGGTGACAGTGGAGAGGACAGTGGCTTTATACAGCCGAGAGGAAGGGGATGGAATTCACATCACCTCCGGTACCGTAATAGGGAATCTTTTACAATTACTTGATCTGGACCGTTCTTTAACTTGGCACGAAATTCAAAGCCCAATAATACTGCCCTCTCTGTCAGCCCGAATCCCAAAACTAGCTGGGAGTTAATCTCAAACCGTAAAGTGAAGGGAATCTTTTACGGTACCGGGGAGGATATGGATCCAAGGGGATGAGTGAGGGTTGTTGAATGATTGATGATGTAATATTTCACTGGGGTCCCCGTAAAAGGTGATATTTTTATTAGAAGCCCTTCTTATCCATACATCCATCATCATTATATTATTTAAGTAGAACTAGGGTGTTTCTTAAGCTCACCAGGCTTCTTTGTAACCTTAACTCAAAAATTCATCGGATTAGTTTTAAGCGACTCATTCAAACTGTTGAAACCGATCTACTTCATAAGTGATGAGTTTACATGTCAAATTTATAAATTTTCAAACTAATTTAGTATAAAGTCAAGCGGTAAAAAAATGATAAAAAATAAAAACATTAAAATTAACTTATAAGCCATATTTTTTTTACCACTTGACTTTATACTAAATTAGTTTGAAAATTTATAAATTTGATATGTAAACTCATCACTCGTGAAGTAAATCAATTTTAACGGTTTGGATGCGTCGTTTGAAGCTAATCTGATGGATTTTTTAGTTAAGCTCACAACGAAGCTTGACGAGCTTAAGAACACCCTAGTTCTATTCATATTATTTTGGTGTTACGTTGTTCTTCGGGATGTACTAAACTTCAAAATATAATTTGTTGCGATCCTAGGATGCAATATTATCACATTTTTTAATTGCCAAAAAAGTATTATGGCATCTTTACGTATAATTTTTGAATTTAGAGTAGGTCCTATGCCCATCGGACCTACTTTGGTCGATAGGTTTAATCACCGTTCAATTAACATTAAGATGCGTGTGTTCTGCATTAAAATCCATACATATTTGTATTAATTTCCGAACGCATGGATTTTAATACTAATCGGACGATGTTGAAACTAATTGGATTCAAAAGTAGATCCGATATCTATCGGACCTACTATCTCATAATTTTTATATCCGTTCATGAGTAAAGAGATGCAATGAATGACATGCGAGTAGGAAGTATGTCAAAATTTGTAGTAATTGATATGCATGTATTTTTCATTTAATAATTAAAATGAATTAACTGGGTACTTTTCATTTCTCAATAACCAAAATACAAGTATAATTATTCACGATGTGATAGTTAATTTGGGTGAGCATCTGGTTTTTTTAGTGAGAAGCACTCTCCTCTCTTCTCTGTATAGAGAAGAGCTGGATTTTGTATTTAAAAAAAGTAGCGGATCCAAATTCACTAAGGGCTTGTTCGGCGCACCTATTGGAACGGAAATGGGTCTGGAAAAATGAAAATTTTGAATTGACGTTTACTATACGCGTGGGATAGATTTCGTGAAGTTAAATTGAATTTTTTTTTTCCCACGCCACAGCAACAGAGCCGAACAAAACCTTAATTTGCATTACAAACTCAGAATTTTAGAATTCGCAATAGTTTAAAGAGAATTTCGAAGCACATGAGTTATGAGTAGGGACCAGTGAAGGTAAAATTTTATTCATGCTCTAACAGTACCGAAAATTTAAACTTCAATGACAAAAGACGGGTTATGATATTGACAGAGTTAATTTGCTTCATGCAGCGCATCATCAATGGAGACATACTAAGAGAATATAACACTAATGTATTGCATGAAGCCAAACTAACTCTGTCAATATTTTTAATAGAAGTGTCTCAATCTCACATAAAAGCCAATCAAAGCTTATTAGTTATCAGTAATTATGCAACGTTGTCTTCTATACTATTTAATGATATCGACATGTACAAAGGACAAACAAATTTGAGCCTTAGGAATTTTGATAAATTTTTTAATGTATTTGTCAAGAGAGCCTTGTGAGTTGTGGCTTGTGATGATTGGGTTGTTTAGCAGAGTGTTCTGGAAAGAGCATCTGCCAGTATAGATATGAAAGAACCATTTTCCTGTGCAGATACACACACGCGTGTCTTTCCGTGTTGTTTCCCCCTGACAGTAAGTTAAACAATGTGACAGCTCATCTGAAGATAACTCGACACACGGTTTTAACGATGGAATCGTTACAGAGAGTACAGACTCAACTGTGGGGACCACATGGTCGGTTTGTTTGGTCTTATCCTTTGTGAGACCTTACTATTGTCTAGTGTTATATTCCATCTGCCAATCACTTTCATATGATCTCATTCATTATTACAAGGCCATTTTTTTCTTCTCTCCTTTTCTCAATTGCTCGTGTACAGCAAAGTCCAAGAGATTAGTGTAGAAAATTATAAATAAACGAGATTACGACAGGTGTCGGCATAATTTTATTGCAAGGTTTGCTCAAATTTCGCAATGTCCGTGCATATAAAAATGGTAGATATTATTAAATATGTCATCATATACCTCTGATGCAGCGTATGCATTTCACTACGATTTGTCTATTTGATTTTTTTTTAAATGGTTGTTTGTTTTTCTTTTGTCAATATATCGTTCAAATTTGCAAAAAAAGAAAGGGAATATATTGTTCAAACGGCTATAACACAGAACATTTATACTGGTACTTCCAAGTTCCAAAGCCTGACAAGCGGCACTTGGTGCATCACTGTTCAAGGTCGAATTTTTTTTTTTTTTTTTTTACACGGTGCATCACTTGGTGCATCACTGTTAACCACTGTATAAGTGTTCAAGGTGCATCACTTGGGCTTTCAACCAAAAAAACAAAAAGTGGAAATTTTTTCTTTCTTTTGATTTTTTTTTTGTTTACAAAGGTGGAATGCGGAAAGTAGAAGAATTTATTAAGTATCTATATAATATTTTAAATGCATAAATTCAATTTTCGACATTAAATCAACAATTTTAAAAATTATTAGAAAGTTATAATGTTATTTTTTAACAAGTATTTTGAACGAAATTAGTGGTTAACTCAGCTGTTCTAAATAATCACTAACTAAAACAGAAAAGCAGAATTTAACCGCTATTTTACACAGCTGCTCCTGCTCACTCATTCAATTATATAAAATAAAATTTGACATAGATAGCTGCTTTTGATTTCTCATCATCCAACTTCAGATCTTCTGTTGTTGTTGGTGCTTCTCCGCCTCTTTCTCTAACTTTCACTCACTTTCTGTAATAAGGGGGAAAGTAGATAGAAGGCTCTATCTCAGATGAGAAATCTCTCGCGTTAGTAGGAGGTTATTTTTCTTTTTATTGTCCATTTTCTCCTATATTAGCCAGACCTCTAAGTTATCTCAACAAATTCTTTCAAACGCATTTGAGTTGCCAACGGGCAAATTGACAAAAAGAAAAGAAGGAAAAAAAAAACAAGAAGAAGAAGAAGAATTCAAAGTAGAAACTAGAAACCATTGGATTCTCTCAGTCTCACTTACCTTCTTTTGTTTTGTTTTGAATCTCAGCCTCACTTACGTGTCAGCAAAGAGAACCACTAAAGTTCTCTGCCATCGAGGTCAAAACCCTAGAAAAAATAAAAAGTTCTCAGTCTTCAACAGAAAGGACTCCTAAGGACAAAAGTTGCAAAGATGTCCCTACTTTTTTTTTCTCAGAAGCACAATCAGTTAGTTGCAAAGATGACATCAGAGATGTTGGTATTTACAAGTTGGTTAAAAAAAAAAGAAAAATTGGAACAAATACAAAAAGGAATAGTTACAACTTTGAGTGAATCAGTGAAACAATTGTTAATCAGTGAACAAATAAAAAAAAGAGATGTTGGTACTTACTAGGGCTGCAAACGAACCGAACCGAACCGAATCGAACTTACCTCTAGTTTGAGTTTGATTTGGATTAATTTCGAACTAAGTTTAATTTGAATTAATTTCGAACGAACTCAATTTCGAATCGAATATTTTACGAACTCAATTTCAAACTTTTACGAACTTTGTTACGACTTACGAGTTATGACTTATGGCTGGGCCATAGTTCGAAATTACATTACGGATCATCAGAAAAATAGACGAGAATGATCATAGAAAAATAAAAAAGAGTGGGTAAAAAGAATATTTACTTTTTTTGGGTTGAAGACAAAAATAGTTAGGAGTTAAAACTACACAGAATGTTTAAATATTTGCAAGTAGGATTGTAAAATGTTATAAACAGAATTTTATAAACTTAAATATGAGCGCTGAAAATGAAAGTTAGATAAAATTAGAAGACATTTTATGTTACACTAGTTGGAGACGCGTTCAGATATGATGACTCGGAGAGCCAGAATATTTCTCTTTTAAAAAATAGTACGGCATGTCTAGATGCTACAAGTGGCACGATAGCCTTTCTTTTAAAGTATATGCAATACCTCTTACAAAAATAAGATATATCTAATTTCATAGCACTGTGTTGTAAATAAAGCTTACGTATGGTGTACACAGTACGGTTAGTGAAAGTCGTCTCAAGAAAAAATTGTTGGATCACGGAAGCATTTATTTAAAAAAAAATTCATCATTTGTTCAACTAACAAAAGAAGATTAGGCAACTTAATTATAAGTGGCAAGTGCCAAGTGGGGCCATTGCACTAACTGCTATCCGAAGGAAACAAAAAATAATACTTAGGCTAACCTCCTTTTTTTTGCTTACCACATATTAAGATTCTTCAGCGGACCCACACAACACAGTCGGCCCCGTAATTTTTAGAATAATTATTTTAGTACCCGCGCTACAGTACCCGCACTGTACCTGCACTTTCATAACTGTAAGGTTGCGGTCCCCACAACTACCGATCTAACTAACAATGTTATCAGACCTTCAATTTTGAATTTCAAATGTTTCTTTCTCTCCTTTTTTTTCTTTTTCGAAGGCTTCGGGGATTTTGAGGCGATTTTAGGTCGATTTCGAGGCGATTTTGAGGCAATTTGGAGGCGTTTTGTGAGGCGATTTCGAAACTGGAAGCGATTTCGTGTGGTTCTCACAAGTTTAATCGGTGATTTTGAAATGTGATCAGCTAGATTAATATTGTTTCTTTTCGATTTTGTTTTTGTTCTGGTGAATTAATAATGATATATCGTTTCGTTTCTATTTCATATACACAATCGTGTTTCAGTGTTGCTGGATTTTGAGATGTTTGTGACAATTTGATTTGCGAAGATGATGTAATTGTCTATTATGTGTTCAGATATAAATACTTGGTAGTTCAGATATAAATACTTGATGTGTTCAGATATAAATACTTGATAGTTTATATATAAATACTTGATGTGTTTAGAAATAAATACTTGATGTGTTCAGATATAAATACTTGGTAGTTCAGATATAAATATTTGATGTGTTCAGATATAAATACTTGATGTGTTCAGATATAAATACTTAATCTGTTTAGATATAAATACTTGATCTATTCAGATACAAAATTCATTTTAATAAAGTGGCAGTTACAATTTAAAGTTAAAAATAATTAATAACAACCAATTATTAAAAATAACGTTATATGGTTTAAATTATTTATTTGAAAAATATATAATAAACTTCCGTTGGACCGATTATTATATATGAATTCATATAAAACCATAGAGAATACTAATAGATTACAATTAGTGCAACATATATACATATTGCCTTTTGTACGTACACATGCAATCCCATGTGATCCATATAACATATACTCCTCAAATCCAATACAATGTTTGTATAAAAGCTATGTCCTTACCACTTAGTAACCATGCGATTAAGATTTGGCCCAAGTTTCGTAAAGTTGGGCTCATGTTGCCAAAACTCTTGGTTATGATCTAGTTTGGACCAAAATTTTATACAAACTAGTTGTATTAGATCCAACATATAAAAAAGAGAGTGCCCATGTGATCCATGACATGATGCCTCTTGGTTAAAGGTCTCCAGCATTTCAACTCTAATACTTTTTTAAGATTCTTATTCATCCAACGTAATATAGATATAAATACTTTAGTTCGTAAGTATAAATACCACACCCTTATAGTTATAAATATTTTGTTTCGTAAGTATAAATACCACAAGAATAGAGATAAATATTACCTGCACATCAAGTATTTAGTGGTCCCCACATGCCGTTTGAGTGGTCTCTAAATGCGGGTACGGAGCGAGGATTTTTCAAAAAAAGGTGCGGGTACGGTTATTTTAGGAAAATTCATATATCATATATGTAGTTAAATGTATAGATATAAATACTTGTCGTGTTTGAGATATATGCTTCACAATCTTACTATTAATATTAGTAAAAACCAAATTACAGTTTTGGAAACGGTTGCGGTCCCCATAAGCAGTTATGGCAGTTTAGGTGCGGGTACAGTGCGAGTACTCAATTGCGGATACTCATATCAGCTTCCTAATTTTTATTAATACTCTAAAATAGCAAATTTGCTCTCCATATAAAAAAAATTTAAAGAATGCCCTGACTGCTCCATGTTTGAGCAGTCAGTTCTCACTACCAAACCGCCTCACGTTTGAGCGGTTTGGTGTTTAACTTTTTTTTTTAAATTGCGACTCTCTCTGTCTCGTCTCTTACTCCGCCCACCCCTCTTTGTCCTCCGCCCAAACCCCACAAAAACCCTAAGCCCAACCCCTCTCTCTATCCCTCATCCCACGGAGAAACCCCGCCCCAACCTCTCTCTCTATCCCTCTCTCTCGCAAGCCGCCCCCACCCTCTCTCTCTCTCGCTAGGCCGCCCCCACCCTCTCTCTCTCTCAAGGTCGCCCCACCCCTCTCTCTCGCTTAGGCGAGGCCGGGAGCACAAATCACGAAGCACAATCCGGTTATTTCCGGGTAACCCGACATAACTCATTTTATTTATGTTTTGTGCCTTGTGATGGCATTGTTAATTATCGTGTGCGGGTTGTTGATTTTCCCGATGCGATTGAATTGCTTGAATTTTTGATACTTCGTAAGTGTTGCAATGGAAATTGTTAGAAATTACTAAGGAATTGCCTTGCGGTGTTGAATATCGTGTGCGAGTTGTTGTTTTCCCGACGCAATTCGTGGTACTGTTACACCATTTTTAAAATTGTCCAAATTTAGGGTTTCGGGTTTAGGGAATAGGGTTTCGGTTTAGGGTTAAGGGTTTAGGATTTAAGGTTTAGGGTTAAGGGTTTAGGGTTTGGGTTTCGAGTTTTGGGTTAAGGGTTTAGGATTTAAGTTTTATTGTTTAGGGTTTAGGGTTTCAGATTAAGGTTTAGGGTTCGTTTAGGGTTAAGGGTTAAGGGTTTAGGTAGTGTTCGGCAGCCCCATCAAGCTTAAATTTTAAACTGCACTAAGGAGCACCCATTCGCCAATAAAGTTGAAAAGTAACTTTCTTAAGAAAGCTTTAAGCTTGGCAAAATGCTTAAGCCATATAGAATGGCTCCTTAAAAACATGGGCAAGCTTAAAATTGTGGGCAAAAGGAGGCTTAAGAAAGTGGTTTTAAGCTTTACAAAGGAGCAAGTGTTTGGCAAGCTTAAACCTCCTTAGTCTCTTAAGGAGCCCTAAGAAAGCCTAAGGAGGCCTAAGTTTAGGGTTTATGATTTAAGGTTTCGGGTTTAGGGTTTAGGGTTGTAGAAATTGTTAGGAATTGTTTAGCATATATAGAAATTATCCAAAATTGTTTAGAAATTATTTAGAAATACTTTATTAATTGTTTAGAAAGTGTCCAAAATTCTATTATTAATTTTTTTATGGTAGTTTGCAATAATAATTCTTATTAATTAATGTAAATTGTAAAAATATGTTAGAAATGTAGTAACTTGATATTTTCAAATGTAGTATGGCCATACCTAGACGGGGACGATCACGAGATACTCTGAAAACTGGGGAGAGTTCACATGCTCCCGTTGGAGAGGCTTCTGGTGCGAAGGCCTCCGTTGCAGAGGCTCTCGCTTATGATGCTGACACATAGTCATCTTTTATGGATCTCACATATTAAGCACCGTGTCGCATACGCATCTATGGAGGTACATTGGTTTTTTGTATGTAATTTAAATAGCATTATTTGTATATGACATATAGTCAGTCACACACATTGAAATCCTTGTTAAATGCAGGACAAGACAATGTTGATGGTGAGACATCGCACACCTGAGATCCCGTACGTCCCTCATCTATTGCAGGTATATTAGGGCATTTTACATTGCATATATATTAGGGCGTTTATGATGGACTTATGTGGCAGTGTCATGTTCGTGAATTCCAGCAGTGACGCAGTCTCGATTATGTTCCTCTCTCCGCTGAAAAACATTGAGAGGCCATCAAGGTGGAACTGGGTGGAGCTGTGATCGCCCACTTATACCGGAGCTTGTGTCATGCTTGGCTAGTAAGTCTCTACTAATATTTTAATTTTTATATTACAAATATTAGGGTTGAATAAGTACCAAAATTGCACCTACTGTACAAATTCAAGTGAAGAATAAGCAGATTGCCAAGCCACTTCTTCTACTCCAGCAGTGGTCATGGTCACATCTACCGGTCTGTCGGCCTGTTATTCCAGATCTGCCTCATCCCTGGACGAGACTAGACGCCGAGAGATGCCCCGCATAAGGTGCCATATGAGGTAGTCACCACACATACGAGAATACAGGCAAGGGAAAAACCGTGGAATTTTTTTATGTCCGGGGTTAGCTCTAGATGTTTCACGATAAGAACGTCACCTAGTACCCCTACCGTGCATTCTACGAGGACAATCTTCGGCTGACATTGGAGCAAAGAGATCTCTGGTATTATTCGGGGCCGTGCGTATGTTACTGGATAGTTGAGTACCACTATCCTGATCGAGTGCCCTGTCAGTTTGGCTTGGATATGCGTTTGTCCCAGACTTCCCTATGCTGGACGAGCAACAAACCATTAAGTTGCACATGTAAGTACCCACTACTTAATTTTATTGCAAGACTAACCACCATAAGACCAAAGTCGACTGGAGTCAGCGTCATGCGGAGGATTACCAGAGGGCACGATATCCGCATGATCACTTATGGACCAGAGGTGGGAGCTGGGCCTTGGGCATTGAGATATGCCGTCTGGTACTAGAAGTGGGGCATGCCATCAGTATATCTACAGGAGCACTATAGTGAGAGCCTTCGATGGAGACTTATGGGTGATACATCTAGGACTTAGTTGCCTTTTGGACCGATCCAGGCTCGGGCGATAAATATAATGAAACTGACATATTTAAAAAATAAAATGTTTCTTTATTCCTTTTTTTAATAATAATGAAAAAACATTGTGTGCAACTTTTGTCTGGTATTAGAGGAGCGGCACACAGCCTCGTGTGCATGACGAAGACTGGTTGGAGAGCGATAGAATGTCAAATGCTCCAACACAGTGCACCAGTCCTAGAGGATTCTGGCTGGGACGGGTGCCTCATTGGCATATTGCACGACAGTGGGGAGAACATCAATTTGCGTGAGATAAAGCCCACACCACGAGATCTAGATCAGCCCCGAGTCGCTATCTACGATGATGAGATGCCGCCACCTCCTGCAAGTGATTACAAGTTAATATGAATGTGCCATACACAATCATTTCTCTTTAAAAATATATTCTTATTAAGTTATCTTCAATTCTGAAGAGGATAACTCGGGTTGGGCGTTCCACAACTAGGTATTGAATAACAACGCATGGAATGATTACTACAACAAGTATGGAGTTCCGGTGCAGATTGGCGAGGTCAGTGATTTTTTTTATTATTTAATTAACTTACTAGTTATTTGTATATAACAAAACTGAAATTGTTTACATGCATGATGGAGCCCCTACCTGGCAGGCCAATCCTGAGTTCACTATGACTGACTTTACTGGAGATGATACCGGGTACGAGGTACAAAGCCTCCACGGACCACGATACGCAGAGACCAGAGAGCACGATGCATTTGCCTCTGCTATATTTGGCACACAACCTCCGGCCACGTATCATTCTACCTGAGAGGCCGATCCATGGGAGATGCGTACACAGTCGGTAATCCTGGAGGATCTCCCATGGGTTCGCTGTACACAGTTATCTTTGCATGAGGAGGATCTATGGGCGGCTGGTGCGACGTCGAAGATGGATGTGGATGGTCTCTAGGATGACGAGGAGGAGGAGGAGGTTCACTTGAGGCGTCAGCTGCCGCCCATGGACCGTCATCCACCTGCTAGGTTATATTTCTCCAGTTGTCGCCGCCCTCGTCGTTAGGTTTTTTATGTTTTTTTAGTTAGATGAATTTGTAGTATTTTATGTTTGAATTGTTAGATTTTATGTTCTAGACTTACCATTGATAATTTAGTTTTGTTGTTTATCTAGTCTAATAAAACTAATTTATAACATTAAACAAAATTATAACAAATAAAACTACAATAAATATATAACATATTATAAAACATTACAACAAATAAAATTATAATCGTCAATTATAAAAATATAACTATAAAGTATTATAAAAATTTTGACAAATAAAACTACAATAAAACATTACAACAAATAAAAATATAATCGTCAATTATAACCCTAAATCATTATAAAAAAATATAACTGTAAATTAAAAAATTATAACAAAACTTTAACATAAAAAATACAGCATTTTATAATGCATCATTATAAAAAATACAACATTCTAAATAATACAACATTTTAAAAAAAATAATAATTAAACACCAAACCGCCCAAATGTGGGGCGGTCTGATATTAAGAGGTGACCGTCCAAATGTGGAGCAGTTTGATAGTGAGAGATGACTGTCCAAACATGGAACAGTCAAGATGTTTTTGAAATTTTTTCATATGAAGGATAAATTTGCTATTTTTTTTAGGGTATTAATAAGCCAGTCTTAGAAATCAAGCAAAGTTGATAATCCTAATTATTTATAACATATTTCCATACAAAGGAAATATATAATTAGAAATAAGATAGAAATGTGAATCATAAAAAAAGGGTAGAAGAGTTGAAGGACATTTTGGACAATTAACTGGACCGCCAAATCTTTTATTGATTGACACGTGTCATGTCACTGTTATTTAATAAGCTGTCCAGTGAACTGTTACCACGTAATATACTGACAGTCGCTATTTTTTATGCACGTTTATTTGCTGCTCTTTGTTTTGCTAGATGAGCTTCTAACCTAAAATGAAATTAAAATGTCGTTTTATAGCAATCTAGGAAATTAAATGCAATTTCAGAGTTAGATATGCATATGCTCACTACTTGCCAAAGTTGCAAATCATATGTACTTGTGTTATTGCATAATGATTATTATGAGGACCCTTGTATTAAAATCATTAAAAACTTAATAATGATCTAGTTCATCTCTTAGTAGCCCAAATCAGAGAGCAAGAACGTTTGTTAGTATTATACAATTTAAACATTTTAGTTTTGACTATTAATGGAATAATTTTATTGTAATTCAATGTGATAACTAAGTGAATACGCAGCGGTAACAAAAGATCAAAAAGTTTAAGACAAAATAGGTTTTTTCTCTTTTTTTTTTAGAATCGATGCATTGTTATTTTATTTTTTTTTTTTGTCAACCAGTCTATAGGCAGTGATGGATCCACATAGGACCAGGGGTAGGCATGCCTACCCCTGGATTTGAAAAATATTTTAAGCCCAGTGTATTTTTTAGACTGTGCTTACTCCTGGCTCAAAATCGTGCCCAACCCTGGCTCAAAAAATTGCATTTTGTACTCTAGCTCATGAGATTATATAGTAAAAAAAAAATTTACACTCTTATTAGTATTTTAGGCACCCCTGACCAAAATCCTGAATCCGCCCCAGTCTATAGGCATACATTACATCCATGGTTTAATTTGCTTCACTTGATGACACACATTATAACCACATCAGTCATCAGCACATAAGAACAATACATCAAAAAAGTTGCATTCCAATATTTATAATATGTACTACCAAAGTACTCAGCATATGTACTATCAAAGTACTAAACTGAGGCACAATATTAGACAAGTATTTTTGTAAACATTCAGCTATAAACAAACTAAATGCACAAGAGGTTTCTGCATCATGTGATACAAATTTGATTATTCTTGCTTGATTGTAATGGTCTAGTAATTGTTTCCTCTTTGTGTATATTTTGTCTCTTTTTATACAGACTACACCTTATTAAACCGTTGTGCACGAAGCATCTTCCACTTTTCAAAGTCGACACTGCTCAGATGTATGTGCAACCAGGGCTGGATCCAAAGAGATTCAGGGGTAGATTATGAAATTTTTTGGAAGGGCCACTAGTATTATATGTCAGTGCCTACTCTAACAATGTTTGTGTCTACTCCTAGTCCAACAGAAAAGAAGAAAACACCGTGCAGGTGAGATACGTTCCATGATTGAGGGAAAAATCAGGAGAAAAAGAGAAGAATCGGGGAAAAAAGAGAAAGAAATTGTTGTTTCATAGAAACAAGAGAAAAAAGAAAGAGAAGAATGTGACATGTGAGACTAATATTTTACAATTCAATTGAATGGGCCGGCTTTTGGTTAATATTGGGCTATTTCTATTTTAATGTTTATATTGGACAATTCAATTGACATGGACATTGAAGTATTATAACTAGTTTATATTTTTTTTTATTCGAAAGCCTGTAGACATATATTGATACAAAAACATCGCCACATTACATGATCTCAATTTTTATAGAAATTGAAGTAAAAGTTCCTCGTAAAAATTAAAAGCAAATAACCAGTTCCTGTCTAAAGTTAAAAAAATTTGGAAAGGTGTAGCCCGTGTAATAGTTTTAATTTTGACATGGGGCGTGTTAATACTTTATTGGGATTTAGTATTTATTCATTAAATTTAATTAACTTTAAATACTATAGTTTATTTTTAATTCTATATTATTTATTTTTAATCCTATTTTTCTAAACAAAATATTTTTTTCAAAAAAATCCGAACCAATCAATCAGTATAAGGAAATAACCACAGGGCACTACCTCAGAAAATAAACCGCTTTTTTTAGTGTAATATTTTGTCTTAACATAATTTGTGACAAATTAAATTTTTTGTCTATATTATTCTATTTTTTTAAGTACAAAACAAGATTATGCAAAACCATGGCTATAATATCTTGTTGTCAATATATATATATGAGCATGGCTAATTTGCTGCTGGCAGCATTTCGGCCAGCTGCTGCCGGGGCTATATTTAGCCATACGATGTTCAAACAACAAATCCAAACAGTTAGATGTTCAATCTATATTAAAATCTACTTGGAGACCAAATTTTACATTTTTTGGAATTTTTTTACTATTTATTAAGTCACTTTGAAAATTCCAGATCATATGGTCCAGACTGTTTTTACTGTTCATCCTGATCAGCAATTTTCAAAGTGGCTTAATAAATAGTAAAAAAATTCCAAAAAATGTAAAATTTGGTCTCCAAGTAGATTTTAATATAGAGATCACATCTAATGGTTTGGATTTGTTGTTTGAACATCGTATGGCTAAATATAAACCCGGCAGCAGTTGGCCGAAATGCTGCCAGCAGCAACTTAGCCATACTCTCTCTCTCTCTCTCTCTCTCTCTCTCTCTATATATATATATATATATATATATATATATATATATATATATAATTTGTTTTGAACTCTTGATTTTGCAAATAAATTTTAACATAAATAATCACCTTATGTTTTTAAAACTAAAGATAAATAATTGTGTATAATTTTTTCATGCCAGTTTCGCATAGACTGCTACTTTTTTATGTAAAAATTTCAAACATTGAAATTAAAAAAAGTGTGTGCATTTTGTGCCTACTCCTAATCGAAATTCTGAATCCGTCCCTGTACAACAGAGAAAATACTAAATGAAACTGGACTGGGATAATCACCACTCAAATGTCAAAATTAATCAACCGGACCGGGACTAGACAAACATCAAAATTATATCACTAAAACAAAAGACGAAGAACTGCCAGTGTGAGGGCCAAAAAAGGGGCAAAGAGAATAGCAGGAAAGACCAGAAACCCAAAAAACGGATCACAAACACAGACAACTCTTCCATTGTCAAAGAGAGAAAGAGAGCTCAGGAGAAGAGAAAAAAAAAACATATCGCTTGTCTTAGAGAATAAGAGTCTGCGTACCGCTTGTTTTAGAGAATAAGAACCCCAAAAAGATAAGATAAAAGTAACGAGAGTAGCGACCAACTCCGAATTTGAAATCACATGCTCAAAACAGCAATGAGATCTGAAATCAGAAACACCAAGACAACAGGAGCTACTGAAAAATAGCGTTAAGGTAAGAATTGATTAAGATAGTGAAGGCGAGTGGTGGCGGGGAGAGGTATTGATCACTGCTGTAGCGAATTGAAATCGCCTATTTTTAAGAAGCACCGCTTATATCTTTTAAGCGAGAACAGCTTGGGTTCGATGCCCATCGGACTCAAATTTGGATCTGATGGGTTTCGGAACCGTCCGATCCACTTTAAGATTCATGCGTACGAATTTTAAAGTAGATGTGAAAGTTGCGGGAGAGAAATCTTAAAGCAGATCGGACAATTTTCGAACCCATCGAACTCACATCGGACCCAAATTGTACTCCTTTCAAGCGGCCGACTTTTATCCCTGATGTTAATTGATGCATGATGGGTCAATATAATTGTTCCTCAATTATACGCATTGAAAATCTTTTCCTCAATTATTTATTCGGACAAATTGTTCTTGAACTTGAAGTAAACAATTAGAAGAAAAACAAGTCCAAACTCGTATAGTATTTACTTAGGAACAACTCAACCTTGGGCTTAAATATTTTTGCAAGCCTGTTTTCTGCTTTCTATTTTTTCCCAATTGTTCCTCAATTTTGATGCACAGGTAGCCCATTATTTGCCGTAAAAAAGCCCAGGACATTTTCTTGCTGCTGAAAAAGGTTGTCATTGTCAATTTCAAATCTTAAATGATAACTAGATGCTCGCTCCGTGTTGCTTCGGCACTTGTTGAGGCGGAATGAAAAATACATAGAAGGTTTAAATAGGAAAATTATATACAACAAAAAGTTTTATAAGTTTTACATGGATATAACAAAAGAGTGTACAACAGGAGTGGTTGTTCGGGATTTAACAAAATTTGTACAGCTGAAAGGAATAAGCGATATATGGCAGTGTGTTATGCATTTGTCACAATACTTCCAAATACAATTTTTTATAGTGTTTTAACAAAATGATTCTAGGTGACTTCATGAATACACTAATACACTAAATAAATAATATTTACAATTGACAAATATGTTAAACTGCCTGTACGGGTACGATGCAGCTAATCTTTCTTCTCTTGCTCTGCTTTCCTCATCGCTGAGAAAAATGAGAAAGGGTGTTAGTTTTTTTTTGTGCACTGTGAAGTGATGTTTCAACATTTAATTTGGACCGTCATGTGGTGGCCACATATGAGAGTTCGTCATCTTTAAGCTAATCGAAGTGGGATAAGAGAGAATAAAAATACTAGATTAGTAGTGGGAACCTTAACCGGAGATATCATTAATTGGATCAACAAAAATGTACATGAGAGTCTCGACATTTATAGACGAATGTTGCATTGTTGTGCCTTACCATAGGGACACCCAACATGACCAAGATAATAGGGCGACGTACCTAACAGTGAAGTCCGAATTCTTTTGGGCTAATCACATATCTCCTTGCACTAATCAAGACAAGCCTTAACAGGATCTCTTGATTAGTAGGGTGGTTATATGCGAAAGTGGTAATCACTAAATTGGATTAGAAACTCTCATACAACAACTGAAAACTAACATCAAATAAAGTAAGAATCAAAACAGATTGAAGTAACAACGGTGTGCCAAAACTCTAGGAATTCACATCTCTATCTTTATTTTACTTACTTTTTATTTTTGCCAAATACATTGATAAAAAATAACAACTCTTTAATTTCAGAATTTGTCTAGCCTTTCGAAAGATTGTGATTTAATCGCTCAAGACCTTAGACCTTATTCCCTGCGGATCGACACTCGTTTATACTACTCGATAGGGTTATGCGCTTGTAATCTGACTCGATAACAAACTGGGTTATAAATTTTATTAGCCCCATCACGTATTTTGAGCGATCAATCTTTTTGGTGCTGTTGCCGGAGAATAATAGTTTATTGTGCAAGGCCTCGAAAGATACCCTTACTTTGACCAAAGAGAAGTTTTTTTTTCTTTCAAATTTAGCGAGCATCTCAAATAATTAGTGAATTACAACTCTATTGTACTACAGTTGGTGCATTGATTTTTGCCTCCATAATGCTATGAGACATATTATTGGCTATAATATTTCATGTAAAAATATCAATATATTATAAAAAAACAATAAAATATCAACTTCATTTCTCGACCAATATAAATGAAATTGAATTTTTTTTTGCAACTATTATTTTTCTAATTGGTGTTTCCAATCATAAAAGTAGGTTTGTTTTTTTCTACACGTTTTATTTTTTTTTCTTTCGAGTCTTTATTGAGATCTGTAATAGATTGTTGTAATTGGCTGTTGTGATTCTTAAAAGAAAATTTACTAGAATCTTTCATGACATGTTCGTTTAATATTTAAATTACAAAAATATCCAATATTTTCCCCATATAAAGAGAAGGTTTCACATTATTCATATCAATCATTGTTTCAGCTGTATTAAAAAAATGTCAGCTGAGAATAATAGAGATTTGTGCATCTTCCGCCATCTAAATCACTGCAAATCTCCTGGCTGGCAAACCTCATAGACTTGCTCCTAGGTGAGAATTAAAAATCGCTACTAAGAAAGTAAGAATACTAATCCAATCCATAATGATGTACCAGAAAATAAAATATTTTTGTTACTTGACCAACCATCAGAAGCAAATACAAGAGGTACACTAATCAGCAAGACTGATGAAGTCGCAATTAGTGCAAAAACAACTAATCAGAAAGCAATAGTCATCTAATCCTCCAAACTACTAAAAATGAATTATACAATTAATCTCTCACTTAGTTAAAATTGTGATAATATTAATATATATACAATATGGAAGGGAAGGTTTTCATTAGAAATCAAACTTTTCTTTAGAACTTTTGCAATTAAGGATGTCATGGGAAAACTACGGAATTCTTTTTACTTTGGAGGTAGCTTGTTTTAAAATAATGCATTACAGTTATTGTATTTATTTTTGAAAGAAAAATGTTTAGTGGACATTCAAATTGTTTTTAAATATTCAAAGTTTTTGAGTCTAAGTCAAATCCATGTGCAACTCAATTTTAGTCAGTCAAATGCGATTTCTAGTTAGAAACGATGTAATCCTCAGCCGAAGCCAAACAGAATGAAACAACATATATTTGCCAAAAAAAGAATGAAACAACATAGCATTTATCTTTGTTTATGGCAGACATACTCTCCAGCTGAAAAGTTAGAAAGCCACACTTTAGGTTATAAGTGTACCATCGGTACCAATTAGCAGCACATGATTAATAGCTCACATAAAACTTTTGAATTTAAATACATATATTATACAAATCAGATATCCAAAAGAACCTAACAAATTACACTAACAAAGGTTAGCTCACCATCACACGCATATCAAAGTCAGTGCCGGTGTCCACCTAACTAACACTACAATCATTTATTACGTATTGATACTGCAACAATACACTTGAAACAACTCGTGACATTCCAAGTTTTACAATTGCTGGTTATATTCAAAGCATATTACAAGTCTACCCTCTACTCGGCGGTAGTTGGTTGAGAGTGCGAGTGCGAGTGCATAGTGCAGACCCTCCGAGGCTCCCCTCTTGTCCAAAGGTTTTTCAGCTCACCCCTTTTTCGACCTAATGCTAATAAGGTGCCTGTAAATGGGTTTATAATAAATATTCACGCAATCAGATATTTGCTTTCCTATTAGCAATCAGTCTTTAATTTTTCTTTTATGGATAGAGAACTCGCCTAATGTGAAAGGGACTATATACAAAAGAGCTGGTTGCCCATGTCCATCCATTAGGTTCAAGGCCACGTATGTAACGAGCAAACCTGAAAGAAAAGAACACAATAATATAAGTTTCCAATATTTATCTGACTCTCTATTCAGCTCTTTATTCTTCTTTCTCTCCAATTATCACAAAGTCACGTAATTAGAAATAATAGATTTATCATGACTCATGAGAATTGAAAGGAAAGAAAATGGTGTCTCTTACCAGCACCGTAAGCCACCATTGTCCACAAGAAATAACCACCACGCAAGCTTTTCTTGGCAGCCCAATCATATCTGAAAAAGATATGCGAGTTTTAGACTAGAATTCTGTCTGTTAATTCTATTTGAATTATAAAAGGTCACTATCTACATACTCGTGTTGTTTTATGTTTAATATTGAAGAGGGATTCAATGCCCATTGTCATCGGAGTAAATCGTAAGATATATTTTAAATCATCTCACTTTCAGGCATATAATTTTTTTTTTGGCCTCATTTCAGTAAATGACCAAATATGATCCAATGATTTTGTTAGCTCTTGGTGGCATATCGATTGAAATTATGTAAATTTTTTATGTACGCATATTGCATGATATAAACAATATATCTAATCAATTAGTTTTGTTATCTAAAAGTTCAAAAAATAATTATTTGAGATTTTATTTTGTTGGCACCGATTTGGGCATTGGCTCCTTGCTCTTTAATATTATTTAGTTTGGTATATTTCTTTAAGCGGGCACCTGAAGCAACTTTATGTTGAAAGATAACGGGTCCAGAGGCTTGAGGTAAATTTCATGGAAGCAAACTGTTCAAATAGAACTGGTCCGCATGGAAGGCTTAAATTGATCCTTCCTGTTCAAAACAATACCTCCAAATATTTTATGGATACATCACACAGTTCATTTTCCAAGCTCTATTAATGTTTCTCCACAAGTTTCAAAACAACAGGAAAATAAATTTATTATGGCTAAGCTCATTTCACCATTCTAGCGGAACAAATACAACAATAACATAATTTTTAATTATAAATTTTAAGAGGAGATCAGTAACCTTAATGCAAAGGCGATTAACAAGCCAGGAAGAAGGATGTCACCAAAACCAATAATACTGTAACCACCCCACGGATCGTACATGCGTGGTATCTTAAGCAACATTGGAACCCCATCCTCGTCCGTCTTATCCCCTCTCGCTACCTTTTTAACAATTCAAATTATTCAAGTAGTATCATTGGAAATTGCTTTGATACGAAAATTGTTACTTCCATGCCAATTCTATACTTACCACAATCATGACACTCTCATGAAACCACCATTTTGAGATGAAAACCCAGAAAATGTCATATAAAAAGGCTAAGCCTAACAGCACGGACCCAACCTGTAAATGACAAAGTAAAAAACAATATATTCTTTAACGGATACATTGTCCGGCAATAGAAGTTAAATTGAGGAATGAGAATCGAAATTACCTTCAGATTAGGTAGTCTGACGATTTGAAGAACGGTGATAATTAAAGCAATACCCTACAAAGTATAAATTAAACTGTGAAGAACTGTAGTCACAATCACATGTGATTGCAGTTGAGTGATGGTCACACTAGAATACACAACAATAGTCGGACAGCCCATTTTAGATGGTAGGTACTATTTTAGATTTCCAATTGAAATGATACTCACCAATACAATTGAAATTTAAATGATTTTCTACTTTTGATACAAGTAACATAGTATGATTACCAGGATATCTTGACCGATCCAAGCAAAGGGGAGACGCCGATAGATTGCCCAAAGGACAGCAAAAACAATGCAGAATGGAGAGACTGCCACTGTTAGGTAAGAAACAGCTCCGAAGAAGGGAACCTTTACAAAAGATTCTGCAGCACGCTTAAACCATCTGAAAAGGGAAACAAAGGACACCAAATTAATTAAAATTTGGAAGGTTCGCCGATGCTATATAATTTACAGAAATTAAATCAGCAGGAAAAAAAAAGGAACTTGATAAACATACATTGATAATAAAGCCACCAAACAAGTTTGTAAGCCCTGCAACAGAGGTATGGTTGATAAAGATAAGTACCGGCATTTGAAATAATAGAAGTAATAGATGTGGAGTAAAGAAACATGAAATGACATGTTTAATTAGCAAGAAAGCAATTTAATAGCATAAAAAGGACAAAAGGTGAAGAAAACAAAGATATGAAGGAAAGACAAAATAGAGAGATACACGCACCTCAACTCCACCAATGCAAAATAAGACGACCAAAAGTTCGACAAACCAATAGGACATTAGCTTGTAAAGAAGGATCAAGAAAAAAGATGCCACTACAACAAATAATATAGCAGATAGCGTGCTTATATCAACAATACCACTTCCACCAGCAGCTTGAGCATTAACAAGAGCAGCTTCATTGCCGTCCTTTCAAAAACAAAAGAAAAAAAAGAAGCAAATCAACATGTCAGAAATAAAACAAAAGCATTTGAGGAAGAAAGGACGCCTCTCTTCAAAAAGAAAAACAAGCAAACCTTGAGTAGCTTCTCATGCTCAATGGAAGCCTCTCTAGCACTACAAGCCGACCAATACGATGCGCACAGAATGGTGCCCACAGCCATTAGCCATAGAAAAACCTCGGCCGTATCTACTGCAGGACGTTCTGGAGAATACAGCTGGAGAGATACTGCAATAATGTGTACATGAGCTTGGTTGTACTAAAAAAGAAAGAAGATTTTCAATTTCTTGTTTAAGATGTCCTTGGAAGTTTTCTCTGGATCTTTTGGGAAACATGATACCAATTTCATTCTGCCATAATTTTAGAGTGAGGCTATGGTATTATGCATAGCGCATATTCGTCCATACTATGGATCAATATCTCCATTTTCATAGTTCAAACATTCAATCTGAACCGTTCAGCATAATCTTCCTATAATAATGTACTTGCAGACTACATTTTACATTTTTTGGAACTTTTTACTATTTTTATAGATAGGTAGAAAATCACTACTTTTGAATGGTCTAGAATTTTTAGATCAAGTGATTTTCTACTTATCTAAAAGAATAGTAAAAGAAATTCTAAAAAATGTGAAGTTTGATCTACAAGTACATTTTTATATGGAGTTTATGATGAACGGTTCAGATTGAATGTTTGAACTTCGAAAATTGAGATATTGATCCATAGTACGGACCAATATGCACTATGAATAGTACCATAGCCTCAATCAACATTAATGAGTAGGAGTTCAAAAGTGATTACTATGTCGAAATTTCTTGACGGAATATAGCAGTTACAACAGAAACCTTATAGGAATATTTAAACGGAAAAAAAATTAAGTACCCAGTCATTCAACTTAATGCGCAATGGTTACCATGTCTCTTAATCCCAGACCCTTTTGATGTCAGGATCAAGATAACATGTAGCCCTAATCTGTTCTCTCTTTCTTTACCGTATGGTTTCATTTTACTTAATCTTTTGAATCCTAAATAAGAAAATTGAGGACATACTTGTAAAATTAAATGACATATATGAATCCAAGTCAGACAACTCCAATGGCCCATATTCAATAAATTGAAGAACTCTTTTCTTTCATATGTTGGCTTTCAATGAAAGGATTTGATCAAATGTGAATTCCATATGTTATTTTGCGAAAACAAATCATTTCCTACTACGGATATGGGTGTCTAGAAGAACTGATATCAGTTAGTAACATGTTCAATATTGTACAAGTTTTCTAGAGTGCTTTCTTTTTTTATCACTATTTTTTTGTGCACCATTTGCGTTACTACACAGATAGAGCTGTGAAAGAAAGTGGGATGTGAATATAACCTGAGTGGCCTTGCTTCAGTAGTTTCTCTAAATTGACACCGGCATCTTTCGGTAGCATAACTGCGGCTAATTTTATGTTCAGATCTGTTTCATTCTGATCGCACACCATCTTGTAAAGCTCTGCGTGAATATGTCCAATGAAAACATTTAGGAGCTTTAAATTCAAGAAATGCAAGTAGAACCTAAAAGTGCAGAAATATCACCACATGGTCCAGTAATATTACCGTCACCAGATATAATAGGAGAAGAACGGAAATATCCAATCCCACTTTATATGTGGCACACACACACACACACACACACAAAGAAAGCTGCAAAATGTTGATTACATTTGGCGACATGACTGGTCCCATGACCTTGCTAGTTGAGTCAGGTTACACCTAGAGCTGATCTGACACAATGAGCAGCCCAACTAGGCTGTATGAACTAATTTATCATTGTTATACTTAATCTATACATATAACTACTTAAAAATCTGGATGAGAAACTACATCTTCATCAGGTCCTCTCTACTTACTACTACCCTTTGTGAAACCAAACATTAGATCAAGATAATTCTCAGACTCTAGTAAATTTAAAGAAAATGACAATGCACATCAGGTCCTAATCTGAACCAAGCAATATAAATCTCCAATTGCACGAGTGGATAGATGCGGAATTATCTAGCTTCAATGGACATAGTAGTACCTTTTCGGTGGTTAACAATAAGAATAGCAGAAGCACCAGCTGCTTCAGCAGCTCTCGCCTTCTCAGTGAACTTGCATGTTCCTCGGTGCACCAGTAGAACATCACCTGCTACCTAACAGATTTAAACTACCCTTAGAAGCTCGTTTGGAAAAAGGATTGCTCTTAGATGCTAAGAATTGGACAAAACCTTGTCAGTTGCAGTGCTTAATATGGTTTCATATCCAATTATAAGCTTGATACAAACTGGTGCCAGTAAGTTAATTTCCATATCCAATTACAAAGTTTTGATTCAGATTCAATGGTATGCAGTGCCAAAACAATGATAACCCCAGACGGAGACGAATTCAACTAAATTGCAGTTCCCTGACAACTGCAATTGGATGCAATCTGAGATCGGTACTAATACAAGCCATCCCGTCTATTACGTCCCGACACTAGAGCCTTTGTGTGCGTGTGTGTGTGTGTGTTGTAGATAGAGAGTGTGTGTCAGTGTGTGTGTGTGTGTGTGGGGGTGGGGGGGGGGTGGTGGGGGGGGAGTGGCACCTTAGTAGGTGGGGTACAGCAGTCAGCAGGGTCTGCCAGAGAAAGTTTGGTTCTATTAGCATGTTTCTCTTTTGACTCGATGGTTTGACCGAATCGAGCACCAACCCCAACAAATTCAGAATCCTCATGTCCATCTACCCAGGTTTGCACTTTCACCTGATCAAATTAAACAGCAACAAGCACACAAAAAATCAATAAAAACTTTGTTGATTCAATCAGTTCTCAGCAGTTTATACGTTCCAAAAAATGAAACCACTGACAAATCCACTACCCCTAAATTTAGTAAAGGAAAATTGAACGTCGGCATACAAAAGGGACCATCAATTTCTTCTGAAAAAGGTAGATATTAAGACCGGCCTGCATATAGCTAATGATTGTTTCTATATCGGTAAAATCAAACAAAAATCCCACAGATCAAGATTCCAAGCTGGAGAAACTAACCAGAACGAAATTATTCTCGCATCCAGCCATCTTTGGCGCAGTCTCGTCATCTTGGACCGTGTCTCCAGCCATAGTTAGCCATGGAAGCGCTGAGGAGAGGAGAAGCAAGAGCAGCACGGTCCCCGGTGCGCCGCGGCGCTGGACCGAGTCCATGGTTGATACTTCCCACGAAATTATAGAAGAAGGGCAAATCTGTATTAGATCTGCGAAAGTAGCTCGGGCAAGGATTGAGGAACTTGTTTTAATTTAATTTTAGTTCCTTTTCTTCGGAATTTCCACTGAATTTAGACCGAGTTTAATAAAAGTGAGCTCATTGTTGTACCCATACGGCCATACCTTCGTCCGTACGGGCGAAGGGAGTTCTGTACAATTGCATCGATAGAATCCTCCTACAATGTCCGATTTATTTTCATTACGCACCCCCCCCTTTTCCAGAATCAATATCCTATGATATCTGTTTTGATTTGGACCGTCCGATCGGAATTCGGGCCAATCCAGCCCGTGGTGAAACGCACAGGGTCCTTTAATATCCGTACAGATTATGAATAGACGGTCTAGATCCAAACATAAATATTCTGTTACCTGAGGTGATACGAATTCCTTTTCCTGGAATCCACATCCTCCGCATTAACTTACCATTTGAGTTTGAGTTAATCTTCTGACCATCCGATCAAAATCAGGACCAATCTGGTCCACACCTGTAGTGCACGGGCTCTTTAATATTCGTGCAGATTTAACTCAGAGGATAAAAATTCCTTTTTTCCTGTGCCGTATTTTAATGCGTATAATTGAGCTTCAAAATTTTTAATCTTTAGACTAATTTTATACCTAATAATTCAAAATATTCAAATTTATAGAATATTTTGAATCATTAGGTTCAATTATTAATTATTTAATCTTATATTGATTACTGTAAATATTTATCAATGTGTGAGGTATACTTAATTTAATGTATGAAATTAAATATTTTATTGTACGATTATCTATTGAAGTTTCTTTATATTCTATAATGTTGCTTAGTATTTGATTTAATTCTAAATTTCAATTTGTTCTTCAATATATATTATTATTTTCGTGAACAAGTAAGAAACATAATTTAAGTTTCTCAAACTAATCTTAAATTCATACTAATATGTGTTTGACAATAATTTTCTATCGAAATAGCGCGCTATTGTGCTATTTTGCAATTAGGCCTTCTAATTTTTTTTTCACAAGTAAATGAAAAGAGAGGAAATATGCTAGGTTTTTAAATTTCGATAGGAAAATTATTGTCAAACACTGGATTATACCTATACTTGCAAGTATTTATACCTATACTTGCAAGTATTTTTTTACATATAACACTGGATTACATCTAAAAGTATTAATATCAAGTATTTTAAGTATTTATACCTATAAGGTCAATTGTTTTTGTTAGAGGAAGGTTGACGTGGAGATTATTAGGGAATGTTGATGGGGGATACGGGATCCCTACTACTTCATTAGAGAAGGTTGACGCGGAAACAATTAAGGGACTGGAAAAGGGAATGATCTACGCATGCAAGTATTTATATCTTATTTTGCAAGTATTAATATTTTATGCTCCAAGTATTTATACCTATTAAGTTTGACGTGGAGACGCGTGTGGAGACTGGAATAGGGGGACCATATAATTAGTGGGGACCATAATACAACCTTCTTCTAATTAGTGGGGACCGTAGTACAACATTCCTCTATTGTTGCTGCGGGTACAATACAGATACTTGAGTGGGGGTTGAAATAATTATTCTATATTTTATTACTCCTATTTATATTACAGAGGATTTCTCCACTTGATGGGTTTCGAATCTATGATCTCTCACATGAGAATCATGTATCTTTGTGAGTGATTAAAAGTTAGTTCTCTGTCAATATATTTACTTTATAGAGTACCGTTCTTACATAATTGGTAATTGTTATTTGGTTATTCTTGTCGTGGTCTCAACTCACGTATGAGGAAAAAGGAAATTAGGTAAGAACTTGAGAATAAATCTAGATGTATGCGTTTATTATGGGTCCGGATCTTATAAAGTAACTCACATTTTAAGTTTATATGTGAATTAGAGACCAATCTGATTCGAGGTAGAATGTAAAAAGTTCATTGACATCTTGTTTGGATGGAGAGTAGACGAAGAGATGGAATGAAAAGAAAAGAAAATTTCTTTTGAATCGTGTTTGATTGACAAAATTATGTCAAAGATGAAAGATATAGGAGGAAAAATATTTAACCTTTCATGCTTGTAATCAATATAATCGATTTCCTTTTCGATTTAGAAATTCACATCACCTCAGGTTACCTGACTCAAGCAAATTATGATCGGACGGTTCTTTTAACATGACACGAATCTCAAGAAAGCCCCCCTATAGTCTCCATAGGCATCGGATTGAGTTTGGCCCAGATAGATTAATCTGGGTCGGCCGTTTCAATTTGCTTGATCAGGTACCTGGGAGGATACGGATCCCCGATTTAGAGTGTAATGGATGAAAAAAAAAATATTGCAAATATTTTCAAAGAAAACGACACAAATGCCAACCCTATATATTACCTATATAATTCTCATCAAAGTTTCTTTATCACAAACTTACAACAACCACTAAATTTCTCATTAACTTAATAACTTTTAATTAACCAAACAAGAAATAAGACGGAAAGAAAAGTTAAATTTATTTTCTTTCATTATTCATCTATAGACGAAGAGGTTAAATATGTTAATCTTATTTTCTATTCTATTTTATTCATTTTTATTTTTCACTTCCCTTCTCTTCCTCTATTCTTCGTCCAAACAAGATGTTAATATCATGCTAAAAAAACAAATTGGACAGTCCAAATCCAAACTCAAAATTTGAGTTACTTTAGGAGATCCGAATTCATTTATTATCGAGTGTTGTTCCACTTGTTAAGTCCTAGGTCATTAACTGTAGATCGAATGTAATTATATATCTGTTTGTTTGTCCGATTTTAATGGTTAAAACAGAGTTCGATTTAATCTGTTTGATCAAAATGAACAGTTTAAATTGTCACGAATATTTCAATGATTCACGCACAATCGAAGAGGTGCGAACCCGAAAAATATCATTTAGAGAAGATTACGAGAAAAAAAAACTTATTATTATAATAAAATGAGTGAGCCTATGGTACTTTGCAAAGCGTACATCGATTCGTACTATGGATATATATCTTCGTTTTCAAAGTTCAAACAGTTGATCCAAACCGTCCAACATGATCTTCATATGAAAATGTACTTAATGATCAAATTTTAATATTTTTTAGAATTTTTTTACTATTTTTAAACTGAGTAGAAAATCATCTAATTTAAAAATTCTAGACCATCCAAAAATAGTGACTTTCAACCTATCTAAAAAATAGTAAAACAAATTATAAAAGAAGTAAAATTCAGTCTCCAACTACATTTTCATATGGAGATCATATTGAGCGGTTCAGATTGACTGTGTGAACTTTGAAAACAGAAATATAGATCCATAGTATGAACCTATCTGTGCTTTGCAAAGTACCATAGCCTCACTCTAATAAAATTATTACTATTATTATCGGTCTATTGTGGTTTTTCAAATATTTGATATCATATTTTTGTTTGAAATAATCAACAACTCTATGTTTATTTTAGCATTTTTTGTTGAACGGGTTATTGCCAATTTATATTGAACAGTTCGGATATTTGAAAAATGTCAATTTTTTTTTTTCGAGTGATTGAATGCAAAAAACAGCGGACACATGCATTTAGATTAAATTATAAGCAAATATATTCAATTATTCATCCCTCAATCTGAACCGATTCCCGAATTCAGTCACTCGGAAAATAACGTTCTATATTAAATTGTTTACGATTTCTGCAAATAAATGTACTATTTTTTTATTTTAGTGATTTCGGCAAATTTGAAAATAAATTATTTTTATGTGGGTAATTTCATTCAATTAGAAAATATCTTATTAGTTCTAATTAACGTTCTGTTTTATGTCTGAGTGATTTCTTCAAATAATTAATTGATTTTAATTAATATATTGTTCATTTAACGACCTCAGCCGAGGTCATGATATATTGTTCATTTAACCACCTCAGCCGAGGTCATGGAAGATTCCACTTGTATATATGACTTTTGTTTTTCCAAAAAAACCTATTTATATATGACTAGTTCAAAAGTTTGACTCAAACAAAATTTTATGTATTGTTTATAAGAAGTGATAACTATATGGTCCGCACTATCTTATCTATACTCCTAAATCCTAATCTACACTCCATGCCTTTTTCTTTTTATATATATATTTTTTAAAAGTCTCTATATTTGATTATCAAAATCGAATACCTTATCTTTCTAGAATAAAATAAATAAATTATATTTTTATTTATTCGACAAAATACTAAGGTTAAATCTCTAACGACCATTCACAAAAAAATAATAATAGTAAGCAACATACTAAATATAAAAGAAGTAGAGTAGAACTACGGTGTGACGTGCTCACCAACGGATTTGGTGAGCACACCTCCAAAAAACGCATTTTCAAAGTTCAAATAGTCGATTCGAACCTTCCAACGTGTTCTTCATATTAATATGTGCTTGGAGACCAAATTTTACATTTTTTGGAAATTTTTTACTATTTTTTTAGAATTTTTGAAAATCATCAGCTTTTCATTAAATAAAAAAAAAATTCAAAAAACACTGATTTTCAAAAATTCTAAAAAAATAGTAAAAAATTTTCAAAAAATGTAAAATTTGGTCTCCAAGCACATATTAATATGAAGAACACGTTGGAAGGTTCGAATCGACTATTTGAACTTTGAAAATGCGTTTTTTGGAGGTGTGCTCACCAAACCCGTTGGTGAGCACGTCACACCGTAGTTCTACTCAAAGAAGTATCTCTTATGTATGGTTATTTATTCTGTAGCCGCCATAATCGTACGCAGAAAAACAATGTGAGGTGATTAGAATTCCTTTTCGTAGAATATCTTTTAATTAAATTTTATATTGCACACATTATTTTTCTTCATCCAACTAGTTAATATTAACAAAAAATTTTCTTACTAAATTTCAAACTTATTACGAAAAATATTTAATTCACTATATGATCAAAAGATTAATTCTCCTCGTACCTGAAACAATTGTTGTGCATATATGTCCGAATTATTTAGACCAATGAGGAGAGGCAATAGTCTTCCAATCGAAATGAATAGACGTGGAAGTATGTTTTTCAGAATGCACGAATAGAAATACCCTCCAATTTCGGGAGGTTGGTTCTTGTACATACAGAGGGGTTCGGTAGGGTATTTGATTGTAATTAGAGAATAGCTTAGGGACTAAATGGAAAAAAGTTTAGGAAAGCTCACGTGTGAGTGAGTTACACGTGGTGTCAGTGAGCATATGCCTTTGACGGCGGAGCATGTTACTAACTTTGTGTCACCTACACCACAACAGATTTTGTACTAAGAAAAAACGGAAAAATAAAAAACTTTAAGGCTATTCCTCGGATTTTTTTTCCCTTTTGTCAAACGAACTAACTACATCAGGGTTTAGATTCGTAATTTTTTTTATTTAAGTTGACATTAATTGTTACAGTTGAATCTGGAGTTAAAATATATTTAGTGTGAGATGAGAGTTAAAATTTCAAATAAACTTAATACGAATGTTAATTTTTCAATCGCGATATTTTAGTGAAGTGAGGTTACGGTGCTATGCATAGTGCAGATTGGTATGCTATGAATTAATTATTTTTTTTTAAATTCAAACAGTTAAATTTAAACCGTTCAACATGATATCTATATGATAATTACTTATAGACCAACATTTACATTTTTTAATTATTTTTATCATTTATTAGATAAGTAGAAAATCCCGAAATAAATATTAGGGTATTTTTCGAATTACGAATATTACCAACGAATAGACGTGGAAGTATGTTTAATTACATTTTTTAAATATTAGGGTATTTTTTCGAATTACGAATATGACAGCTTGTCACAATTGAATGTTTTTCAAAGTTCCAACTTGCGTGGTCAATATTACGGATTACCAACGAACAATGACCATTGACTAGTCGTACTCCTACGCCTACGGATTTAATTTCAGAAATAAAAAGTAAAAAACAATGCAAGTCAATATTGTCCGTTGGTTTGGTACAATGGTACGGGCTAATTGGGCGTGCGCGATGTTATTTTGCTTTGGGTACATGATAACTGGACACCGTGTTCAGTCTCCAGAGCCGAAGGTTCGGAAATTGGTACTGGCCTACTAGGCTGTGCTTATATTCAGTGAATTATAAATGTTTCAAAAACATCAGGATCGAGCGTAACACGTTCATCTGAACACATCACTTCTAAGCACGCTGTGTCACTGTGCTCTCTCAGCCACAGGGGCGGATTCAGAATTTTCGTGCGAAGGCAAAAAAATATCGAATTGCGTTTAAATAGCTAATCGGATTTAAATTCATTTATTAATTAGATACTCGATAAAAAAATAATGCTTTAACTTATACTTTCCAATGCTTTTAATTGTAATTTCGGATACTCTAACTTATAATTCTAATTATCAATCAAAATTCAACAAATTTATTTCAATTTTAACCCTAAATTTAATCCGAATTATAAATCAAATATCCAGAGAGGGGCAAAAAAAATTTCAGGGAGAGCAAAAATCGGTCAGGACCGATAGATTTCCACTAAAACTCAAAATCCAGGAGGGAGCAGCTGCCCCCCCCCCCCAGGACTACCTGGGTCCGCCCCTGCTCGACCACCCCCCTCTCCTCTTTGCCTCATCTCTGACTGCCTCGCTTCAGCTCCAAGGTTGCAACCCCCGTCTCCAGTTCCACCACCTTTTTCTTCTTCTTTTCTCATTTTCTTTATATTTTACTTTCTTTATTTTTGAGAGGTTGCAGGTTTGAAACCCGGATAATATAATTCTTTATGAATATTAAATAGTTAGATGACTTGACCTCTAATATTTACTTAAAAAAAAATTTATTTGCTCTCAAGTTTTCCAAAAGCAGGTGAGAGAAAGACAACTTGGGAGCTGCACTCAAAAAACAAAATGTGAAGTTTTTAATTTAGCCCTCCTAACAAAAACATACTATCAAACATGCATATTTATTCATTATAGAGTGAGGCTACGGTACTATGCATAGCACAGTTGGGTCCGTGCTACGGCTTAATATTTGAGTTTTCAAAATTCTAACGGTCGATCCAAATCGTTCAACATGATTATAAAATGAATATGTACTTGCAAACCAAATTTTACATTTTTTCGAATTTTTTCACTATTTTTTTAGATAGGTAAAAAATCACTTGATCTGAAAATTCTGGACCATCCAAAAACAGTGATTTTCTACCTATCTAAAAAAATAGTAAAAAAATTCCAAAAAATGTAGAATTTGGTTTGCAAGTACATATTCATTTTATAATCATGTTGAACGGTTTGGATCGACCGTTAGGATTTTGAAAACTCAAATATTGAGCCGTAGCACGGACCCAATCCGTGCTATGCATAGTACCGTAGCCTCACTCTTCATTATATCTCTATTTTTTAAATTCTTATAGACAAGTCCTTCCTTCTGTGTTCAAACGTGTTTTGCCATGGCCGTGCTAGACGTGACGTGTTCTGTCGTGCTGAAATTTGCTAAAATGAACACAACATGACACAAAAACATCTTGACACAACACTTCTAACACCAGGGTCTATGTTCTGCTGTGTTCGAGCCTGTGCACACAGGAGCGGATCTCAACTTTGAGTATGGAGGGGGCTAACCGACTATACATCATATACTTAAAAAAATATTATAATAAAAAACCAAAATCTATAAAATACAAGATAATTGATTCTTCACTATTTATTTTATAAAAGTTACAATAATTAACAAACACCAATAAATGACATGTTTAAGAAAATAAAAATAGAAAACATAGCATATTCATACATCATATTTTTTATATTATTGAAATTTAGACCTATGTTTTCCTAAAAGATCAAATTCTACAATAATCTCATCTGAGCTAATCTGATTAGCTATTCCCTTTTTGATATAAACAAGCATGTAATATCTAAGAAACTCATCACCCATCTTGTTTCAAAGTCTTGTTTTAACAAGCTTCATGACTGAAAAAGCTCGTTCTGTAGTAGCAATTGAGACATAAAGAGTAGCAGTTAGTCGAATCAACCTATCTACCAGAAGATATACATTGGATTTGTCACTTTCCACTAGTCTGTGACATAGTCGGCCAATAACGAGGAGTCTTTAAGAATTGAATGATTTCTCATGTCAATCTCATAATGTCGCAATTGATATTGTAATTGAGGTTTCTCTTGATTGGTAAAATCTGCTGGGTAAAATTTCTCTGTCAATTTACATGCAGTTTCAATACTAAAGGAGTTCACTTGTTGGACAAATTCTTGAGATTGACTCTTCTGGCTATGAGAATTTAATCAATTAAATTTTGATGAAGAAGCATAGAGACGTTGAAATATATGGAAAAATTATCAATGGAAGCGCTAATTTTATCTTTTTCTAACTTCAGAAATTAATTTGCTGCTTTTGAAATATATAGAAAATTGTCAATGGGAGCGCTAATTCCATCTTTCTTATTTTGAATTTTTCTAACTTCATAAACCAATTTGGTGCTTTTTAATCTGTCACTGCTCTTTTTTTTTTGCTTTTTATTCTTATAACTTATTTTTTCGCTCTTCTAATTTTTTTGGTAACCGTGATGTGCACGTTGCCCTTTTCCTATTTTATTTTGTACCTTTCTATATTAAACAACTTTTCAAGTGAGATATTTTTATTTACTCGGTCACGTGATCAGATAAGATGGAAAACCAAAAACAAATCAAGTTAATGTTACTCTTATATATACACCCTCTTAAGTTTTTTCTATTATCACAAGGAGGCTGAGACATATAAAATAAAAAAATTAGTAAATTTTTTTAAGTACCTGTTAATTTTTTTTTGAAAATATTAGTTTACTCAGCCACATTTTGAGTTCTACTACCTTCCGCTCCTGTGTGCACATTGTGATGTGTTCACGTATTACATGTATTTTGTTATTCATTAGTTCTACATCTGTGTTAGTAGGAGGTGAATGGGAATCGATCTCTTCTACGGTACCAGACCGTGGTCCGTGTACAATCCCAACCGTGTCAGAGTCATGTCAATGCTTATTTAGAACATAGAGATCCGTTTAGAAATTTGTGCCGCATTGAAATGAACAACTCAGATCTCATTATGCTCGGTGCGGTATTGCACTGGATCTGAATTCAAGTGAACGGAGAGAGAGGAAAGGGAGAGGAGAGATCGAATTTTATGTAGTTGTAGAGACAATTAGGAAATGGAGCGAAAGAGAGTGAATCTTTGTAATTGCAGGGATAAAAATTCTTATACACTTACAAAGCAATTGCAAAAATTTACATGACATTGTTAGATAAATAATTAGTTTAGTAAAATTGAGAATCTAATTAATGAAATTTGAGGAAAGAATAAATTGTTATGTCCCTCGTATAACGGTAAATTTTTAAAAAAGAAAAAAGTGGTTGATCTTCTTTATACTAAAAAAGGTGGCTCTTATTTTTTCTTAATTAGCCGATGATGACAATAAGTCATAGGCTTTGAGCTAATCTCCAGTTTATTCTAAATCTTATTTCTCAACAAAGAAAAGGGAGACCAAGATCAACTTTCTTTTATTATTCTGTATAAAAGATTTCCTTCTACCTTTAGTTTGACTAGTCAAGATATCTTTCAACATAACTGACGTCGGGATAGTTTAAGAAGATAATAAGAGGAAGAAAAGAAACACTAGGAAGGAGAAAAGAAACACTTAAACACAATTTTAATTTTCAAAAGTCTGCCTTTCTTACAACAAGAGGGAAGTATAAATAGTAAAACCTGGTTACATTTTCTAGGCTGCTATTAAAGCAAAACTAATTAAAGCATTTAAAATAAAGAGAAAACCAAAGCATCACAGTCAAAGAAACGAAGCACCCATTTTAATTACCAAATCAATAAACGAAGCATCCACTTAATTACAGAATTCATTGAATTCTGTTCCGAATTCTGTACCGTCGTCATGCTCCCCTGGTTCGTTGAAGCTTGTCCCCAAGCTTGAATCATCACCATGATATTTATGAAGGTGACGCACATTAAAAATATTAGAGATATACATGTTGTCGGGAAGTTTGATGCGGTACGCGTTGTCTCCAAATTTTTCCAAGACTTTGTATGGACCAAATTTTCGCCGAGTAAGCTTGTTGTATTGCCCTTGGGGATACCGTTCTTTAGAGAGGTAAACCCAAACAAGTTCTCCAACCTCGAATGAAACAAAACGCCTCTTTGCATCTACGCTTTTCTTGTACTTGTCATAAGAGATTTTGATATTGGCGCGAACTTGTTGGTGAAGATCTTGAAGGTCTTTGACTCGCTCCTCGGCTGTTTTGGACTTTGCATTGGGACTTGCAATGGGAATTAAGTCCAGCGGACCTTTTGGTGTAGCGCCATACACGATGTAGAACGGTGAGAAACCGGTCGAACGGTTCACCGAACAGTTGTATTCAAACTCAATTTTCGGAAGTAGGACGTCCCATGTGCCAAAGGATGTCACTTGTGCACGAAGCATGTTAGCTAAGCTACGGTTGACCGCTTCGGTTTGTCCGTCAGTCTGCGGGTGGCAAGTAGTGCTAAACTTGAGCTCGGTACCAAGGCGATTCCACAACTCTTTCCAAAATATGCTCATGAATTTAACATCTCGGTCAGAAACTATGGAACTCGGTAGTCCCCGATGGCGCACTACTTCGATGAAAAACAATTCTGCCACTTTGCTAGCATCCAAGGTTGTTTTGCATGGTATAAAAGTTGCCATTTTACTGAAACGGTCGACAACTACATAGACACTATCATGCTTTTTGCGGGTCAGTGGTAGACCCACAACGAAGTCCATTGAAATGTCTTGCCATGGTTCGGTTGGAATGGGCAATGGCACATACAATCCTTGGTTGGTGTCGGTGCCTTTGGCGGCTTGACAGATTTGGCAACGCTTCACGAAATTCTTGATGTCCTTGTACATGCCCGGCCAATAAAAACGCTCCTTAACGAGTTGGAGGGTCTTCTCGAACCCGAAGTGACCCTGTGTGTGCAACTCACGGATAATTAGAAGTCGTAGTGATGTTTGCGGGATGCAAAGAGCCTTGTCTCGGAAAAGAAAACCATCACAAAGGATGTAATCATCTCGCTTCTGTTGTTCGACTTCATTAATGATGGTCCCGAAATCTGAATCTTGTCGAAGAGTTTGGGGTAGCTCCTCGAAACCAAGAGTTAATGCTTTCATTGAGGCAAGTAGAGAGTGACGGCGACTCAAGGCATCGGCTACTTTGTTGTTTGTGCCCGACTTGTGTACAATGGAGAAAGTGTACTCCTGTAAAGCCGAGACCCACTTGGCATGCCGGTCACTGAGTTTGCTTTGTTCATGCAAGAATTTAAGAGCTTGATGGTCGGTGTATAGTACAAACTCACGGTGAAGTAGGTAATGTCTCCAATGCTCGAGTGCTTTGACTACTGCATATAGCTCAAGGTCATACACCGGGTATTTGACTCGCGAACCTCCAAGTTTTTCGCTGAAGTAGGCCACAGGCTTCTTCTCTTGGGAAAGGACAGCTCCGATGCCCACTCGGGATGCATCGCAATCAAGCTCAAACATCTTGTCAAAGTTGGGAAGAGCGAGCACGGGCGCTTGAGTAAGCAACACTTTTAACTTCTCAAAAGCTTGGTTGGCCTCTAGGTTCCATTCAAAAGAATTTTTCTTCAAGAGTTCAGTGATGGGAGCGGTGATGTTACTAAAATTCTTGATGAAACGTCGGTAAAAACCTGCGAGACCAAGGAAGGATCGGACTTCGGTCACGGTTGTCGGTGTTGGCCATTCTTGGATCGCTTTTATTTTGTCGGTGTCGGGGCGGATACCGTCAGCAGCTATAACGAAGCCCAAAAAAACTAGCTTGTCCGTCATCCAAATGCACTTCTTGGGGTTGACGTAGAGGCTATTCTGGCGAAGTGTTTGCAGGACCTGTCGCACGTGATCCACATGTTCCTCTTTATTGCGACTATAGATGAGTATGTCGTCGAAATAGACAACCACAAACTTGTTAAGAAACGGCCGCAATACTTGGTTCATGATGCGCATGAAAGTGCTTGGCGCATTAGATAGTCCGAACGGCATGACAAGCCATTCAAACAGTCCTTCTTTTGTTTTGAACGCCGTCTTCCATTCATCACCCGGCTTGACTCGGATTTGATGATAACCGCTCTTCAAATCAACTTTTGAGAAAACAGTGGCACCGCTCAAGCTGTCAAGCATGTCTTCTAAGCGAGGGATCGGGAACCGATATTTGACGGTAATTCGGTTGACGGCCCGACTATCAACACACATCCGGAAAGACCCATCTTTCTTCGGGACGAGAAGGGCAGGTACGGCGCAAGGGCTTATACTTTCTCGCACAAAGCCTTTGTTCAGGAGTTCCTCGACTTGTCGCCTCAATTCTTCGTGATGCTGCGGTGTCATGCGATAATGAGCCTTGTTGGGGAGGCTAGCACCTGGCACCAAGTCGATTTGATGCTGGATATCTCGGAGAGGTGGCAGTCCTTCGGGAAGATCATCAGGTATTACGTCTTGGAACTCCGTGAGAACTGTTGTAATCGAACTGATTGGTTTTTCGGCTGTCTCAGTATGTGCAAAAGTCGTGGAGATCAAGGCATAGCACATGCCGAATTCCTTCATGTCAAACTCGAACTCATCTTGGGGCACACAAAGTTTCGTTGTGGCCTCTTTTGTCGCATTCTTTTGTATAGGTGTTAAAAGAACCTTCTTGTGGCCTTGTCGGATTGTGTAGGTGTGCTCTCTTCCGTCATATACGGCATGGTTGTCGAATTGCCAAGGTCGACCTAGAATGATATGTGATGCGTCCATAGGCACGACGTCCGCTCGAATAGTTGTTGAGTAGTTAGGCCCGATAGAGAAAGCAATTTGACACCTCTTGTCGACTCGGATTTCGACTTCTCGGCTGACCCATCCGAGTTTGTAGGGGTGCGGGTGGGGCGTCGTGGTCAAGTTGAGTTTTTCGATCGTTTCTTCGGACACCATATTTTCCCAGCTTCCCGAGTCTATTATGATGTTGCACTTTTTATTGCCAACAGTGCAATTCGTCTTGAAAATAGCGTGTCGCTTCCAGTTTTCTTGTGTTGGTGGAGAGTAGCACAGACGCCTTGTTACAAAACTCTCGCCTTCAACATCTTCAGGGTCGGCTTGACAAAATGTCTCGTCGAAAGCCGCAACAAACTCATCATTTACTTCCTCATTCTCATCTTCTTCTTCTTTGCTAATCAAACTGGGTTTAGGTTTTAGACATTCACGAGCATAGTGACCCATGGCCCGACAATTATGGCATCGGATGTTTGCTTTGTTGAAATTGGAAATGGTGTTTGGTGGTGTCGGTAGAAGAGCAGGTTGTCGGGTAGGTTGTGAAGAAGAGGAGGAGGCGTGGTTGTTGGGTTTCGGGACTGTTTTTGGAATTTGCGAAGTAGTTTGGGATTGTAAGTTACCTCGGGGTGGTTGATAACTTCGAAAGCGTGATTGTTGTTGTTCCACAGCTTTGGCTTTGGCTTGTGCTTCTGACACATTATAGAATGTGTGAGCCACGAGAGCGTCTTGGATGGACAATTTGAGACCTGAAATATAGCGAGCAATTCTTTGATCCTCGGTCTCGTTGAGGTGGTTGCGTGCCTCGAGCTTGTAAAAATCGTAGGTGTATTCATCCACACTACGGTTTCCTTGATTAAGTGCTTGTAACTGCCGATACATAGTTTGCCTATAGTTTAGCGGCAGAAACTCACGCGTCATCTCGCGCTTCAAATCATCCCACCGATTGATAGGCGGAATGTAGTCGTAGCAGCGTCGCATTTTAAAATTTTGCCACCATGCGGCAGCTCTCTCCTTGAAACGAATAGTTACCAAAGGTACTTGTTTGTCGGGAGGAACTTCCTTCAACTCGAAAATTTCTTCAACGGTGTTGCACCAATCCAAAAATTCATCGGGATTAAGGCTACCCGAAAATTCTGGGATGTCGACTCGCAAGCCTCCTTCCCATCGGTTTTCGCGAACGGGATTTGGGTTGGGTGGTGGAGGTTGATTGTTATGAGGTGGAGTGAATGGAGGGGGTGGCGGCGGCGGCTGAGGGTTTGGAGTGAGACGGTTGATGAGTTGGGTGAGTAGCTCCATGGTTTGCGCATGTTGCTGCTGTTGTTGCTCGAACATTTCGCGAAGGGTCGGTTCATCAGCCATTTGATTCAGAGTAGGGAGCTTCCGCAAACCTGGCTCTGATACCAATTGACGTCGGGATAGTTTAAGAAGATAATAAGAGGAAGAAAAGAACACTAGGAAGGAGAAAAGAAACACTTAAACACAATTTAATTTTCAAAAGTCTGCCTTTCTTACAACAAGAGGCACTACAGCAGAAAGGGGCATCAGCGACCAAATTTTTGGCCGCTGATAGTATTTTCGCCGGCCGCTGATACTCATTCCGGTCGCTGAAAGTCCAATTTGGTCGCTGATACTCCGGTCGCTGTAAGCATTGTCGCTGATACTCTTCTGATGACGTCACCGGTCGCTGATAATACGTCACCCGGTCGCTGATACTCTTCTGCGACCAAATTTTTTTGGTCGCTGTCGTTTTTTTCTGACGTCAGCAAAAACTTTCTGCTACCAAATATATCGGTCGCTGATACTTAAAACCGGTCGCTGATACTCTTCTGTCAGGTTTTTTTATATTTTGTTATATTATTTAAATTTGCACGGAGGAGTGGCGCGGGTTTTATTTTGGCGGAGGAGTGGCGCGGGTTTTATTTTTCAGCAACCGCGTTTTTTTCAGCGATAAACAAAAAAAAAAAAAAAAAAAACTTTCAGCGACCGGTGTTGTCGCCGGTCGCTGATACCGGCCGCTGATACAGTTGGTCGCCAGAATTTAAGCGGAAATCTTTATTTTTGGACAGAAATTGAGAATCAGCGACCGGTGGTGACGCCGGTCGCTGATACCGGTCGCTGAAGCTCTGTTTTGCTGTAGTGAGGGAAGTATAAATAGTAAAACCTGGTTACATTTTCTAGGCTGCTATTAAAGCAAAACTAATTAAAGCATTTAAAATAAAGAGAAAACCAAAGCATCACAGTCAAAGAAACGAAGCACCCATTTTAATTACCAAATCAATAAACGAAGCATCCACTTAATTACAGAATTCATTGAATTCTGTTCCGAATTCTGTACCGTCGTCAATAACCTTCATTCTGACTAGTAAAAGTACTATCTTGAAGTATCGTAGCATGTTTCATTATCAAACCAGCTTCTCATTTTGTTTTCCTCCTTTTCAATTTTGGGCTTTATATGGCCTGTGCTAATTGGAACACCAGTTCAAATCAGACTCTTCCTCCGTTTTTAGTTTGGGTCTTAGATAGTATTGGGATTATTTGTTCAACCGAGAATTGTATATAGAATCATATGGTATTCCATACTTTACATAATATCACATAATGGTCCCAAATTTACAAATAATGAAAATTATAGGGCACATGAAAAATTCGTAAAAAATGCATCAACATAAAATAAATATACGAAAGTTGTCTTACATATTTTTTCAAGCCAAAAGTTCATAAAGATTCACTATACATCATACATAAATATTAGATACTTATTCATGAAACATATAATAAAACATACCCTTCCAAATTAAAACTAAAACAAATGGTTCTTCAATTACCCCTTCTAGTTCGAGCAGTTCCAATCTTTCTTGCCCAAAAGACAACCTTCACATATATCACCATACCAGTCCACAAGAGTAAACAAAGCATAACACAAATTTCTCTTGAAGTAAAGAACGGCTATAAAGCCCCAAAAACTGATCACAAAGAAAAGAGAGAAAGAACCGAACAATACGAGAAAATCTGTGTCTTTATACCGTCGTTCGTCACTCATTTCATTTGGGAAAGGCTGTGTTGTGCCAAGAGTAGGGACAACTTTTTGTCAGGGGAGATCCACAGAGATTCGGGTTGCCTTCATAGCTGCTATTATCAAATGTACTAAACTGTGCTTCCACACCTAATGTAGGTCCAGATAGATTGTTATATGCCACAGAGAAGGATTCTAGTGAGGTTAGTTTGGTCAGTTCTTTTGGTATTTCTCCGGCCAAAGAGTTGTGAGAGAGGTCCAAACTTTCTAATAGGTGCAAATTGGATAACGAATTCGGTATTACACCGCTTAAATGGTTGTTTGACAAGTTCAGTGTTATCAACCAATTCATTCGACCGATATCTTCGGGAATGTTGCCTACTAGTTTGTTGGAAGACAAATCTATTACATATAGGATTGCTAAGATTTTTTGCCAATAAATATTTAACCTTCCTTTTGACATAAGTTCCAATCCAAAGTTTACTAATTCCTCGCTTTGCATGTCGAGATCAGATGTAATGTGTAAGAGAAAATTGGCATCACTGAACTTCAGCTCTCTCGATCCAAAAATATATCCATTAGATTCACCTAAGAAACTGATATCGTAGTGTGTTGATCCCATATCAATAATGCATGATGGTATTTGTCCAGAAAAATTATTGTATGACAGATCTAGTATGCGTAAATATTTGAATTGACATATTTGTTCTGGTATATGCCCTTCAAACATGTTCTCTCTTGCTAGGAGCATATTGAGATTGGATTTCATACCGATCCAAATTGGAAGCTCTCCAGATAAATAGTTTTTCCCAATGTTAATGGCTCTTATATATGAAATATCAACCATGTTATTGGAAAGTTTCCAGTTAGATTGTTTTGGCTCAGATCTACAATTTGTAAGTTTGATTGATTAGAGCAAGGAGGTATTGATCCAGAAAGCTTGTTATCTGAAAGGTCAAGGAACCAACGGTTTGGCACATCACAAATCTTCAACGGTAAGGATCCTTCTAAATGATTTCCACTTAATTTCAACGCTGAAGATTGTACACTTCCAATGCAATCAGGTAGAATCCCATTTAATTTGTTGTTACTGAGGTCCAACACGTGAAAACTGGCATTGCAAATGCTAAAAGGAATCTTTCCGCTTATATTATTATCATTTAAAATTAGTTTTATAGATTGAGTAAAGTTGAAGTTGCTAGTGAAAGATCCAAATAACTTATTAAATGATAGATACAGAATACAGAGAGAATAAGGCTGAATCCTTGGAAAATTGTTTTGTATATCATCAGTGAGATTGTTAAAAGATAAATCTAGAAAATATAGATTGCTTGTAGATATGAGTGGAAGAGGGCCATGAAAATAGTTTTTTGATAAGTTAAGGGACATTAAATTTGGAAGCTTATTGATAATGTCAGCCAGTAATTCTCCGCCAAGATGGTTGTCAGATATATCCAATATTGAGAGTTTTTCATGAGTTAAAAATGGAAGTTGAAGAGGTCCTGTGAAGAAGTTTTTGTGCAAATCTAATTTGATCAAATTCGTATTATTTTCTAACAACCACACCACTGGAACAGGACCCTTGGAACAAGTATTAGAGAGGTCCAACACTTGTAATTTATGCTGAGAGTGCAAGAAAATGGGATCAACATCAAGCATACAATTAGCCAGTTCAAGAACTTCAAGCTGAAAAGGTAGATTCACAACTTCAACTTGAAAGTGTGATGATGCCCTTGTTGAGAGCCCCAGAGCTTGAAAATTAGAATGGTTCAAAAATGACCATATGGATAGATTTCCCTCAATCTTGTTATCTGACAGGGAAAGGTACCTTAGGGACACAAGTCTATCAAAAATGGAGGAGGGGAATTTTATATGAAAATCATTATATGACAAGTCAACTAGCTTAGTGAGGAAAGATTTCCCAAACAAGGAGGAAGATTTCCAGTAAAACGGTTGTCTGAAAGATCTAACTCTTCAAGATTCTTCAGTCGGCATAATCCTATAATATTAACAATAAAGATCATCAAATAAGATTAATCATGTGAAATCGATGAGGTCAATTACTATATGAATTATTTATATATAACTGGGCCCTTGCTTATTTCACTATTCTTTACAGCCCCGCCATCGATCAGTAAATGATTAGGAGCCAATACCACCTGATAACAAGAATACTACTATTATGTTACTGTTCATTTTATGTCAAACATCTATGATCTGCCTGTGTAGAGATACTACAGAAAATATACAACTTTTTCTTATTGCAAGAAGACCAATGTCCCAAATATAACTTGTTTCCTATTGACAACAATGTTTAATTGTGTATTACATTGTAATTACCTTCTAATGATAAAGTGTCATTTAGATCATTGTACGCCAACGAAAGGGCTTTTAGAGAAGACCAATGTCCCAAATCAAGATCAAAGCTCCCATTAAACCCACATGTGCGTAGACTAACCACCTCCAAATTTAGTGTACTTGTAAGCTCTGTCAGATTATTCCATTAAAATATCGGTCAAGAAAATAAAAGAAGCCTTATTGTTGTCATAAATATAAAATGGTTCTTATTTATAAGAGGTTACCTTTGACAGGGACATTGCCTCCTATATAATTAATAATTGTGATCCAGATAAAGTGTTCGAAGTGATGATACTTTGGCTAAGGAGGAAAAGATGCTTTTAGGCAGTTGGTTCCATGAAAGGTCTAGCATCTCTAGCTTAGTCAAATTGGACCAATAATCAAACCCTGACAAAAGAATTTGCGATATTTGATAAAGTATATACGTCATTCAATACAAAAGATGGATCATGAATACATGGAGAACCTTAATTTCTTAATCAATTAAAGAAGGAAGCTCATTAATAAAATAAATCATAACTTTAATTTAATTTTGTTACCGTTGATGGGCAGACTGTTGTTCTTCATTTTATTATAAAACAGATCGAGTGTACGAAGTGATGGAACAGCAGCTAAATCATGTATGATTCTTCCGTCCAGGTGGTTGTAAGAAAAGTCTAAAATCTCCAACTTAGTTAAATTGGACCATGTTTCAATTCCTGAAAAAGAACAAGAAAATATCAACAATAAGTGATACAACAATAACCGCATCACTCGTAAAGTAGATCGGTTTCAACGGTTTAGATTCATTGTTTCCAAGTCATTCCGGTAAGTTTTACAGTTAAGAACACCCTAGTTCTACTCTTGAACTTAATTTATTAGGACCTTCAAACACGTTAGATATCAACAATAAGTTGTCCTAAATTTTCAGCAGTTACAATTCAGTATTTTTATAGTGCTCATAAATTAAGCATAAATGTTCATTGGTGAAAATGGGGCTAGCTCCATATAATACTTGTAATGTCATTCTTAAGCAGTACAAGCCATAAGCTTAAACAAGAAATGTGAAACATGGCCAGATCAGGAAACAGAAACAACTCATTTTTCTCTTAATAAGCTTGTCAGGAATGATTGCATTAGGAATTGCTTATTTCATTGTTCTCTTCTTAACAGGAATAAACCTCAAATTAATCAGTTATATTCTAATAAACTAAGGTAAATATATATTTTTGAGATTGTTTTAGTCTTTTTTTTTTGGTATTGCACTTGTTCTACTAGAAAACTCGCATATATACAGTCGGGCCGGGTATCCATAATTCTTAAACAAGAAAGAAAGGTGAAGATACATACCAGCACCATCAGTACAATTGTATATGCCATGTGCAGCTAATGACAGATTTCTTGGGTGATGGAGAGGCAAGAACAAAGTGGCATTTAGTAAAATACCCCCCTGATTATAATCGAACCAGGCATCATCATCAACGGAGCCGAGGTCAAGTTGAGTGACGTGACCGGTGATTGGATCACAGGTGACTCTTTCCCATCGGCAACACTCTTTGCCTTCCCACTTGCCATCTAAAGAGTGAATAGTAAAGGATATTGAAGCATTGATGTGTAGAAGAGCCAACCTCTCCTCTTCTCTGCACTGTACTGATCGAGTCTGAGTCTGACCCGCCCACACATACATTCTCCCACTGTACCAGAACCAGAACCAGAACCAGAAGCGCTACTGCCAATAATAACTTCATTGCTTCTGTTTGTGATTGAATATGGCTTCAACAGACTACATATGTGGCCTGATTAATAGGAGGATGAGGATGATCTCTCTTCCTGGATGACGTCACATCCGTATTTAAAGCAATGTAATAATTGTTTTAACTTTCTAGTCAATTTAAAAATATTTTAGTTTCAGTTAATTTTTCAATTGACAATTATATATGAAATATACTTTACGCGCCTATCAACTATAAATTAGTCCAAATCATATTAATTAGTACGAATTAAGTAAAAACTATATATGTATCAATTATTACTTTCAAATGGTGTATAACTTTGCTGTTTCAAAAATAAAAAGAAACAGTTTATTAAATGTGGCTGTACCAATTTTTTTTTTAAAAAAGTATTATAAATGTCTTCTAAATTCTGGATTTGTGACAATTAATGTAACGTTTGAAGAAATTAAGTTTGTATATAGTGCAAACCATGTATTACCAATAAAGTAAATTTCTATAAGATTCACATTTAAATCCGTACTAGATTATAATTAATGTGAATAAAGTGCAACCATGTATTAATTACCAATAGAGTTTGAACCAAGGTTCTAAATAGCGTTTATAGCGTCGTAGCGGGAAGGCTAAAAAAAAAGCTATAGCGAATAGCGTCGCTATAGCGGAAGCTATTCCAAATAGCGTTTTTTTTTTTACATTTCGTATATTCAATATTTGTACTAAATATCAATATTATCTAAAGTCTCATAGAACAATAAATAACACCAAAGTAATTAAGAAATTATAATATTCATGTTGAACCAGTACAAAGTTCAAATTGCGGTTCAAAATATCCATAGTAATATCATAAACTATCGATTTTTCCTATTAAAAATATCTTAAGCATCATGATTCATGACATAATTTTTTTTTTCTATTCAAATTTTATTTTCGATTTGGACTTTTTTTCTATTCAAATTTCAATTTCTATTCCCAATTTCAAATTGATTTATCTGTAGCAAGTAGCAACAAATTCAATTTCGGTTTGAGATTTTTTTTATCTTTATTTAAAACCCATATAAATTGCTTTAAAAAAAAACCCATATTGTATAGCGCAAATAGCGCGAATAGCGGACCGCTATAGCGCTGTAGCGGTCGCTATAGCGGCCGTAGCGCAAATAGCGCATTTTGATGTCATAGCGTAGCGTTTGGGGTCCAAAAACGCTATAGCGGCGCTATAGCGCGCTATTTAGAACACTGGTTTGAACCATATTAAATATTGGTACAGCCATATTATTATATGATCTAAAACACGGGAATCAGAGAGAAGGAAAACCTTAGTGCAGGTTTTTTAGGGACTCCCTTCAGCGATCGGGACAAATCAATCGCTGAAGGCTGTGGCATGGGCACCGTCGCTGAAGGGTTCGTCACCGAAAACAATTTTTTTTTTTTTTTGGGGGGGAGGGTCTTCAGCGACCGGCGACCTAACCGGTCGCTGAAGACCGATTTTGTTGTAGTGAAACTTGGTGTTATTACACTAAAGTAACATCTTGTATAAATAACAAAAATTGCACTCTTCCGGTTATTCATTTTCCTGTGCATGAGTTAATTTCCGAACCACACATTATATGACCCTGGATGCAAGCAACAATCCGTGACGTGAGGGAGGAGTTATTAGACAATTCATTGATCTTGACGTACGGTGCGTTAATGCAGAAGATACGAATTCGTCTCCCACTGCACCTAGAACCAACAGCGCTACTGCCATTACCTTGAGGGTGAGGGAGGAGTTATTAGACAATTCATTGATCTTGACGTACGTCGCGTTCTCCCACTGCACCTAGAACCAGCAGCGCTACTGCCATTACCTTGAGGGTGAGAGAGGAGTTATTAACTTATTACAATACATTGCTTCTCTGATGTGATTAATGGCCTGATTTATAGGACGAATTATCTTAATTTGTTAGAAATAAATTAATGATCCTGCAATTAGGGTTGTACAAAATCGTTCAAACTTGTAACTCGCTCATAACTCAGCTCGCTAACTGCTCGCTTTAACTCGCTCATTTACACTCGAGTCAGTTCCAACTCGAGTTGGCTGACTCGTTTAATAAATGAGTTGAGTTTGAGCATACTCCAACTCGCTCATTAATAACTCGAGTTACACAAAATTTGTCACAATAAATCCTATGCCCTTCTAAATGACTCATAAATTGTTGTTTGGATTGTTTGTTTTGTTAGTTGTCTTGTTAATTATATTTGAATTATTTGTGTTTAGATAAACTCTTACTAAGCCATTTGAATTGTTTGTGTTTAGATAAACTCCTACTAGTATAACTATAACTAAGGAAATTGATTGGTCAGACGAGTTATAAACGAGTTGTGAGCCAACTCGAGTTGGCTTTACAGCTCGTTATTGTCATCCGAACTCGAGTTGACTCGCTCATTAACTAAATGAGTTGGAGGTAACTCGCTCAAATTCGGCTCATTTATAGCCCTACCTGCAATGAATTAGCATCCTCTGAGATATCTCAAACTTTGAGTGTTTTTAAAGAAAATCTCAACCGTTCAAATACGTTCTGCACGAATCTCAAAGCACAAATAATACTGGCTCCTTGGGTGATCCCCGAATAGGCACCGTACCCGTCGGTCACGCAAAAGTTGAGATATCTCAGAGGATACGCACTCTAGTAATTGACCAATGACATATCACAATTGACGAAGGAATTGAAAGGGACTCAAGTGGGAAAGAAATCTATTGTGATTCTTTGAAAATCACAGGATTATGTTATTTCATATCAATCCCTTTATTTTTTTAGAATGCACACATCTCAAAAACTGTTATTTTTATGTACAAATTTCAAAACAGATGAAGAAGTGAATTTAGAATAAAATCTCTTCCTGGATGATGACATATCCGTATTTAAAGCATGTAATAATTGTTTTAATTTTCTAGTCCTTTAAAAAAAATTATTTGGGTTTCAGATAATTTTTCAATTGACAATTATATGATATAATATTTACGTAAGATATCACTGATTCGTGTATGATATACGCTTTAGTAAATTAAATGTAAATTATACATAATTGTACAGGGTTCATCCTTAATGAGCGTTAATCCTGCATAAAATATTCGTACTGTAAGTTAGTGTAAATTATATTAATTAGTACGAATGAAGTAAAAACTATGTATCAATTATACTAATTTCAAATAATGTATAACTTGTGTTACGTTGCTGATTGAAAATAAAAAAAACACACTTTATTAAATGTCGGTGAACAATATTTTAAAACAGAAGGTATTGTAACGTCTTCTAATTTCGCATTTGTGACAACTAATGGTGTAACATTTGAAGCATTAATTAATATATTTTTCTTTTAAATATTTATAAAAAGAAATGAAGTTTGTATAAGGTTCGATTTTAAATTTGTACACGGTTCACCATTACCTGAACAAAGTTGAACCTTTTTAATTTTCTCAAAAAAGTAAAATTTCTATAAAATTAACCTTTAAATCCGTACATGGTCCCCCCTTAATTACTAGATTTTAATTAGTGGGAATAAAATGCAAACTATGTATATAATATTAATAAGGAAGCTGATATGAGTACCCGCACCTAAACTGCCATAACTGTTTGTGGGGACCACAACCGTTCCAAAACTGTAATTTTATTTTACAAATATTAATAGTAAACATTGTGAAGTATATAGTTCAAACAAGACAAGTATTTATATCTATACAATGAACTACATATATGATATATGAATTTTTCTTAAATAACTGTACCCGCACCTTTTTTTGAAAAATCCTCATGTCGTACCGCATTAGGGGACCACGCAACCATTCCAAAACTGTAATTTTATTTTACAAATATTAATAGTAACATTGTGAAGTATATAGTTCAAACAAGACAGGTATTTATATCTATACAATGAACTACATATATAATATATGAATTTTTCTTAAAATAACCGTACCCGCACTTTTTTTTGAAAAATTATTGCGTCGTACCCGCATTAGGGGACCACGCAACCGTTCCAAAACTGTAATTTTATTTTACAAATATTAATAGTAACATTGTGAAGTATATAGCTCAAACAAGATAAGTATTTATATCTATACAATGAACTACATATATGATATATGAATTTTCCTTAAATAACCGTACCCGCACCTTTTCTTGAAAAATTCTCGCGTCGTACCCGCATTAGGGGACAACTCAAATATTGTTTACATATGATGACACTTATGATGTCTGAAAGTATTAATATGAAGTACTGCAAGTATTTATACCTCTGTACTAAAGTATTTTTACCTATGTGGTCAACTATTTTTGTTAGAGGAAGGTTGACACGGATCATAGAAGAAGGGTGTTGCTGGAATTTTAGAATAATAATTAGTGGGGAACATATAATATCCTTTTAGAATAATAATTAGTGTTATGGTACATTAATTATTCCTCTAAGTGCGGATACTGTAGCGCGGGTACTAAAATAATTATTCTATCAATAAAGTGGAAAGCATGTCATTGATAATATATATAAAGTTTGAATCGTATTAAAAATATTTTAATATATAGTTCACATTAATTAATGAATTATATATATTCGCACTTCAATTCAATAATGCAAAATAGATAAGTTTTGGATAAGAGGAAAATTGAAGTTAGTTAACCAAACTTTTTATTCCTCTTTATTTCATTTGCTTTTCTGGACCAATCCTCTTTGAGCCCTTTTGTGACATTTGCAAAGAAATTTCTCATTTAATGCATGGAAGTTAGGCCGATTTTTTTTATTAATATCCAACATTAAATAGAAATTACAACTGCCAACAATTTTTGAGGAATTTTAAAAATACCCAAACCGTCGAGAATTTTGACGGTCCTTTTTCTTTGGGACAGCCAGAAATTATAGCGGTTCTGAAAGAAAAAGGAACACCAAGAATATTGACAGTTATGTGATTTTATTTGATTTGACATTCTGGTACATAGCCGAAGATTTAATTTAAGATTTCTAATTTTTTCTATTTTAATTAAATAGAAAATGTTATGATTATTTTATTTTTCTATTGAAATATTAGAAATATCTTTATATTTCTTTGAAAATAGATGGAATATTATAGAATTGAATTTATTAGAAAGAATGCAATAAATAATCCGAATCAATATTTTTCAGTCAGAATTATTTGCGGCTGTAAGAAAAATTAAAATATTTATTTGTGTGTTACTGGAAAAAAAATGTTTTAAATCTGAGTTATTAATATCAGTTCAAAAATCACTTCTGGTTAAATAAAGAAATATGGTGGTCCTTCTAGTACATTCATATTCTAAGTTTCCCAATCTATTTTAAAAAATTAACAAAATTTCAAATTTGGCTCTGTTGAATGATGTCAAATAAAAAACATCGAAAATAGATAGAGTACCTTAGAATTTAAATGTACTAGAAGGACCACGATAATTTCTTTATTTACGAGAAGTGACTTTTGAAATTGAGATCAATAACTCGCATTCAAAACATTTTTATATGTTTTTCCCAGTGTTCTAAATAGCGCGCTATAGCGCCGCTATAGCGTTTTTGGACCCCAAACGCTACGCTATGACATCCAAATGCGCTATTTGCGCTACGGCCGCTATAGCGACCGCTACAGCGCTATAGCGACCGCTACAGCGCTATAGCGGTCCGCTATTCGCGCTATTTGCGCTATACAATATGAGTTTTTTTTTTAAAGCAATTTATATGGGTTTTAAATAAAGATAAAAAAAATCTCAAACCGAAATTGAATTTGTTGCTACTTGCTACAGATAAATCAATTTGAAATTGGGAATAGAAATTGAAATTTGAATAGAAAAAAAGTCCAAATCGAAAATAAAATTTGAATAGAAAAAAAAATTATGTCATGAATCATGATGCTTAAGATATTTTTAATAGGAAAAATCGATAGTTTATGATATTACTATGGATATTTTGAACCGCAATTTGAACTTTGTACTGGTTCAATATGAATATTATAATTTCTTAATTACTTTGGTGTTATTTATTGTTCTATGAGACTTTAGATAATGTTGATATTTAGTACAAATATTGAATATACGAAATGTAAAAAAAAAAAAAACGCTATTTGGAATAGCTTCCGCTATAGCGACGCTATTCGCTATAGCTTTTTTTTTAGCCTTCCCGCTACGACGCTATAAACGCTATTTAGAACCTTGGTTTTTCCAGTAACACACAAACTTTAATTTTTCTTACAGTCACAAAAAATTCTAATTGAAAAATATTAATCCGGATTATTTATCGCAGTCTTTTTAGTAAATTCAATTTTATAGTATTCCATCTATTTTCAAAAAAATATAATAATATTTCTCATATTTCAATAAAAAAATAAAAAATTATAACATCTTCTATTTAATTAGAATAGAAAGAGCCGAAGAATGTCAAATACAAATAAAATTAGAACCACCAGGATATATCCTAGCGGTCATGAAAGAAAAAAGACCATCGAGAAAAGTGAGCAGTTTTATAATTTTTTATTTAATGTTGGATATTATTAAAAAAATCGGGAAGTCAGGCCTGAGCTCTCTTTTCATCCAAAAATAAATAATTCAAAAAACAGCTTTAGTAACGAAATAGATTGACGGTTTTACTTGCCTTCGGTGGAATTAAGCTAACTCTTTGATTATTGATTACTCCCTCGCTTTCTTTGCCGAATCAACTAACTGGCAGGCGGTCCCCATAGGGAGCAGCTTGGGTCCGATGTCCATCGGACCCAAAGTGGGTTCGATGGGCTCTAGGACCGTCCGATCTGCTTTAAGATCCGTGCGCACGTAAATTAAAGAAGCCACGAAAGTTCTGGAGTGAATCTTAAAGCAGATTGGACGGTCCTAGAGCCCATCGGACCCACTTTGGGTCCGATGGGCATCGGACCCAAGCTGCTCCCGTCCCCATATCTAGGCGTTCCGGAAATACACGGAAGAAATATATAATTGCAAAAATAAAAAAAATTCATTGAACTAAACAAATAGAGATTGATATTTAATTAATAGCTTTTTTTATTTAAAATCTGAACTACTTGTGCAAAATATATCATCCAAAAAACAAAGTAATGATGATGAAGTGACTGAGTCTGCATATACAAAATAACAAACAGCATTACAAAATACACCACTTAAATAATAAAAAAACAGGGAAGACAAAAACATCTACTATTTACAGAAGAAATCTTCTTCCCATAGTATCAGGAAAGCAAATACTAAGAAAGGCAGCACAAAAGTTGTATTCCTTTTTTTCTCTAAATAAACGAATAACTTATCTTCGTTTCAGCTGCAATTCTCGAATTGCCGAGCGAAGTGCATGATTCGGTGTTAACTCATCAGTCAAAAGCTTGAGATTAGTCATCGGGGAAGTGTCGTGGCCAATTTGTAGCCATCCTTTTATAGCTTCGGCTTCATATGTGAACCCGTCTGCTGCTATTTGTGGATCTTTCATGATCTCCTGTGATTTCATATCGTTGACAAAAACATTGAAATTTTTATTCTCTAAAGTCTTAAGCCTTCTTTTTTCCCATATATGATATAACTATGTGATGGTTGAGAAGCATTCTATCTCTAGAGCTGATCCAAATTGTAACCCAAATTTAAGTACCGGTTCTAAAGAGTGAACTCAAGCAAGAGTTCCAAGAATGCAATCCAATTGTCAAAAGTTGATACCCTAACACTATGCAAATAAAATTTTGACAAAAGCAAGGGAGTGAGGTTATGGTACTATGCATAGCGCACTTTGATCCATACTATGGATGCATATCTCTACTTTCAAAGTCCAAATCAATCGATTCGAACCGCTCAACATGATCTCCATATGAAAATGTATTTGGATGCCTAATTTTACATTTTTTAGAAACTTTATACTATTTTTTTAAATAGGTACAAAATCACTTGATCTAAAAATTCTACATCATCGAAAGTAGTGATTTTCTACTTATCTAAATAATAGCAAAAAATTCTAAAAAAATGTAAAATTTTGCCACCAAATATATTTTCATATGGAGGTCATGATGAAGAATGGTCTGGATCAACTATTTGAACTTTGAAAATGGATATATAGATCCATAGTATGGACCAAAGTGCGCTATGCATAGTACCATAGCCTCCCTCAAAGCAAGGTTTATTTTTTTTTTTTCAGAAAAGCGAGAAGTGGACCATACCTTAAGTATTGGACACATGAAGTAAGAAGGCACGGACCCCCCAAAATCTGAGTCTGACCCAATCGACCAAGACCGATGTTTAGATACTTTGGCTGAATCCATTAAGGGCTCAACCACTCTACAGACATCTTCTATCACAGGCCGTCTGTCTCTCTTTGTATCACAACACCTTAGTGCCAACTCAGCCAATTCTTTCGTCTCCTTCAAAGGCCAATCCCCGGCTGATCCATCCAATACCTCATGCAATGTCTCTTTATCCAAAGCCTCTTGCACCAACTTTCTTATCCGAAAGGCAGGTCGCCCAGTCAGCAACACCAAGAGTAGAACACCAAGTGAGTACATATCACATGCCGGTATGAGTTCCCCTGTGGCAAGCAACTCAGGTTCTGCATAAGCCACAGTGGATCTTCTTGAATGGGAAATGGGCATGCCAAGGTGCAAGTCAGATAGCTTGACTAAGTAATTTGAGTCGAAAAGTATGTTGCTTGGCTTGAGGTTGCCATGTGCTATCGGGTTTGGCTGGGTTGAGTGAAGGTAGGTCAAAGCAGAGCACAGCTCTGACGTGACGCGGGCCCGGACTTGCCAAGTCATTGCATGATTCTTTCTGTGCAAGTAGTCTCCTAAGCTTCCATGAGGGGCGTATTCGTAGATCAGCGCATGGGCCTCCATACAAGCACCTACCAGAGAGGTGACATTAGGATGTCTTGTGTTGTTTATGATCTCCACCTATTAAAAATTTAAAAGCATATAAATATTTATTCATTTAACCATAGCACCATGAAGTTATTAAATTCATACGGGTCTGATAATGCAAGCATTAAAATGCCACTTCGGCTCTTATAAGTATTACCATTCGGCCTTCTGCTTCTGTTCTGGTCAGTATATCAAGCCAAAAGAACAATAAATCAACAGAACCATATAGACCCAACAAATCTAATTGCCATAAACAATTGTATATATCATAAATGGAACCTCTTGAAAAAGAAAGACTACTTGTGTAATTTACTCGATTAATCATACTCGAAGCCTCTTTTTTTTTTTGTGAAAAATCGTACCTTTCGGCTAAACTCATGTTTTTGGTAATGATCATGATTCAACATCTTTATCGCCACAGTAGTGTTGTCGATAAGCCCCATGAAAATGCTTCCATGACTGCCTTCGCCAATCTTCTTCGACTCATCAAAGCTATTAGTCGCCTGAATCAATTCTTGATATACAAACTCCCTTGAAGTGGATTTAAGATCTTTGTTAGACAAGTGAACATCTTCCTTTCTTTCTGAGTTCATCAGCTGTTCCTCTCTAAGTGATTTAAGGAGGCGATAAGCATCAGAGAGCTTCTTCTCAAAATCATTCACCGTGGCTTCAGATTCTCTGATGTGAAGCTCAAGTGCTATCCTTTGCTCACTTGCCCTGTTTATTTGGGCAAGTATGTTGTCTAACTGTTGTTTGTCTTGTTCCATCTCAAGCTTCTCTCTTGCTAACCTTACCTCCACATCCTTCCTTTTCCTCAATTCTTGGAGATAAAGGCCCTCTGTGGCCTTGGCCTGCCAGAAAAATAAAATAAGATGTTTTATTCTGAAGTTGGAAAAAAGAAGGTACTTACGTATGTTTTAATAATAGTTTCATGATTTTTTTATTCACTAATTTTAATTATTTTCCGTCCTTCGGTTTTTCCCTTTTATGGTTTTGAGCCAAGTATTAGAAGACATTGATGCTTTTATCAAGTGTGAGATTTGGGGTTCTTTGCTTTCATTTGGTATATGATCTGAATATATTACATATCTGGAATTTTTATGCAGATCTGAAATAGCTCCTTTTAAGATAAACCGCCAGTATCTAATTTCTTTTACCTTTTTGGAAGCCTCAAGTAGATCTCTCTCAGCCTTCTGGCGTCTCCGTGTTGCTTCATAGGCTTCATTCTTCAAGTCTTCGGCCTCAGTAATTGCACCTCTCAGTTGTTCATACAAATCAATGTCCTCTAGCGAAATATCATCCTACAATATTTCATTCATCCATTAAATGCAAATAAACATTGCTTTTACGCAAATAATGAAAGTTGTTGCTCCGTCTACTAGCTAATAATAAAACATATTTTCTCTATTTGTTTAATGCATTAAACTGCGGGCACCATGATATGTGGGCTGATTTTATGAATACACTCGAATCTGAAGTAATGAGATAAGAACAGTGGCTTACAGCTGAGCCATTTTGTGCAGAGGACAACTCCGTCTGGGATTCCTCTTCAGCATCATAAGGCACCGTGCTGGGTCCCGCTTCGAGCACATACGAAGGGCCTGATTTCTCAGTCGAGTAACTGTCCATAGTTTCCTTCTGGAGCGACCCATCGGTCCACTGGTTACTATTGCTCGATGCCATTGTAAGGAGCATGTCTTCCGCATAAGTGCAGTTGACCGAGTTTGACCTAGGCGGGAAGTAAGAAATAGGCATGCTGGTGGGCCCAGTCAGACTATGTAAATCAGCGATGATTGAATTGAACCTAGGATTTGGGCTGCTTGAGGAGGATGAAGGTGTTCTTGGCCTGATGCCTTCACGGGCTTCCCTATGAGACCATGCAAACAAGTAGGTTATTTTAACACTGATGAAGCCCAATAATAGGTGTTAACTAGAAAATTAAGTTATGCAAAAACTTCTTGATTAGACCATGAACACAGGTAGGAGACTAAATCAATAATAAAGCACAACGACTGTTGGCAGTGATGATTTAGGGACCTACAAGTTTTAAGTTTATGGAGAAGGTGATTCAATTATTTGTTATGGACTATGCGCCGGTTACAGTATAAACATGCAAATCATCTATAAATATCAGTACATAAAATAATCTTTACAAAACCAATCAGCATAGACAAATAAATAAATGAACAACAGAATGTCCCCGTGAATATACTCTTAAGAGTACATATTTGCGGAAGATTACCTGCATCTTCACACACTTACAAATAAATATAGAGCACATCTAGATGCTTTTATTTACTTACAACATGACTTTCTACTTTAAAAGAAAAGGTAATTCTACTTAACTATTTGTTAACCAAATTAACATCCAATTGGAGTTACTGTAGAACTTTTTCTTTGTTAGTGAGGTTAAGCATACATCACGGATTGAAAATAACAGTTTATTATATAAGATATAAGAGAAAAAAAAAATGTACAGCCATACCTAGTGCATATCAGGTTTCCTCGACAAACAAATAAAATTTTACACCACGGTTGTGCTTTTTGTTCAACCAATACCGCTTTCCTGGATTTTAGTGTCTTCAATCGCCTGAGGAAATACATCACTTAATGCCTTACAATTAAAATTTTATCAAGAAGTACCAGGTACTAAACTTTCCAACTCAATCAGATAGCCAGTAATTTAGGCTGTTATCTTTGTAAATAAAGAAGAACGTGAGAAGAAAACACTTTAAGTGATAGTAGTATCTAGCATTAGGTTCTCTTATTGGGAAGGTGGAATTTTGGAAATCCTTGTTCTTTCACTCAAGTTCTAAAATCTCATTATGTGTTCTCACATATTTTAGGCTATGTCTTTCAACCTGCTTCCCAAGTATATAGGCTACTGCAATTTATTAAATAAAATAGATGTATTTTTGAAACAATTCTGTAGGTTCACCTTGAATAACGGCGGTCAGCAGCTGCACCCATGACAAGTTCAGTGACGCCATTTTGACGTATCAGGTCAATAATGCCTTGTGCAGTGTTTTCTTTCTCTATTATTATCTTCTCCGCCTCCACCTGTGATTTTTCAAAAATCAGGTGCTGATTAAGAATTTAATTCCCAGCTGTTCTTTATAGAACTAAACCTAAGGCTATAGGTATTTCGTCAGTGTGTGTAGATGTTTGGAGAAGAAAAGGATAAAGACCAACCAGACAATGGATGTCAACGAATTAAATAATAGTTGACCTACAACATGATCATTAAAAATAAAAAGAAGTTAAGAGAGAGAATAAAAAACCTTTTGAATTGAGCATATGTCCATATACTCATTTAAAAAAATTTCCATCTTGCTCTTCTCTACAAGTCGGTGTGCTGTCACCTCGTGTTCAGCTAGTTGGCTCAAAGGAAATTGTGCACCCACTATAGTAAAATATATAAATTAATAATCATACGGAAAGTTACAATACAGATGTAACAAGTTCCCTAATAGTCAACTATGCAAAAAAAACTTCCATTTGTTGCTGATCACAATATACTTCTTCTTTGTAGCGAGAGCAATTGGCTTGGTGGGTTCCTCGTAAATAATATTCAGGTGAAGATATATCCTTTTAAAAATAGAAAAGGAAACCAAAAAAAAAAAAAAGTTTGTATGGCATGTAACGAGAGCAACATACAAAGATTAAAGCGAGTTATCTCTGCTTTATTTTATATATACGATTATAATTTAATAAACAAAGTTTTTCTTTGAAAACATGATGAAAGAAAATATAATGTTTCAAGGGTTTGTTCTGGTTTGCCAAAACTGCTTTATCATATAAGTTTTAGATTCTGGATGAAATTAAACAAGAAAAAGATAAAGAAGGCTCAATGGTGGCTGCAACAATTGTACTCTCTGTGTGTGCATGCACAACCATGCACGTAATTTATAAAGAGGAGAAGATTAGAACTTTTATACTAGCCTGTATGACTATAATGGTACAGTTTAAGCAATAAGGTGTGTAGGATAGTGCCATGACTGGGACTTTTATTTGGTGCATGAAAGTTTGAATTTACTTGGCAAAATTCAGGCCAGTATATGAGACAAAAACATTTTAAATTAGAAGCAGACTCATTAACTTATGAACAGAATAGGGAAACATACCAGAGGAGAGAAATGTCTACTGAACAACAAGAAAACTTTAGTTGTCATATTGAGACAATGACAGCCGCTGCAGTTCAAGAACTTATAAACACAATTCCGATATCATGTTGTGATAAATTAATATTTCCCTGTACCTCTTTAAGATTCATTAAATATTAGAACAAGAAGGGATGCATCCTAGATGAAAACAGAAGGCAAAACTACGTAGCAAAATGATAACATTGCCCACAAGATAACATGCTGGTAAACCATGGACTACCCAGCAGCCAATAATCAGCTAATAAAAGTATTTGTTTCTTTTGTTCCACTGGAAAATTTCCAAAAGAAGTCACTGTCTGTTCTTATTAAGTCTAAATACGGGCAATTAGTAGATAGTTTAGAGGGATTGATGAGAATAAATTAGTAGATCTTAGGAATGAGGATCATTTGACTCGTTGTAAATATGTTTTTTATCAATGGCATTGTTAGTAGGCATTTAAAGCCACTAACCTTCAACAAAAAAAAATACGGGCAATTAGAACCTTGCTTATTTTGTATTTAGATTGACAGTTGGGCTAATCCTAACAGACCTTCCCTTTTACAGGCCTAGAATTAGAGAAGTGGGCCAACTTAGTCGAACAAATTCAAGTGGGCTTTTGCGAGGTTTAACTGGAGTGCTTTTGTTAAGTAACACATTTATTATAGGCACAAATATGCTCAATAGAATTAGGAAATGCTGAATAATAGACCTACTACAAATGATGATGGACACCGTCTCTCTACGGAAAGAAGCAAACTTGATTTCCGTATGAGACATCTAAAAGAAAATAGATACAAAATTAACTACGCCCGTATTAAAAAAAAAAAAATAAGAAAACACTTGAGAACCTAAAAAACATCATAAACCCATCAAAATGGAGCAAACACCATAATTTTTTTCTATAATTTCTATTCAATCTTTCCACTTATAGCATTTATCCTTAAACGATTCATGTAGATCTGGCCAAAAAACTCTTCATTTGCAGTCATCAAATCAATTACAGTCAAGTTAAACCAGATTAAATGCACCGCCCAGTATACAAGGCTAACAATATGTTATATGTCTACAATCTTTTTTTGACCGTTTTAAGTTTTTGTATTGATTTATAAGTTAACAAGTTTACAAAGTTAATTATTGTCAATGATCAGTAACTCATTATTTAATTGGCTTTTGGATGCCTGATCCATTATATATTTTGGGACCCAATTTCCACCAGTATCCTATGTAAGAGCATATTCATTCCAAATGCTAAATAATTGAAAAAACTGATGTGGCAATTTTCAATCTTAATTATAGAAATGTAGAGTCATTGCTAAAATTGTAAGCTAGTTTAGTTAGCAATCAGTTGAAAGTGTAGCATATGCTTACAATTGATAATTATAAGGATGTAAAATTTAAATCGTTTTTATTAATTCACACAAATTAAAATTAATTTTAGAGGTCAAGAAAAAAATTACTCATATGGCAAAAAAAAAAAATCATCTCTGCTTTCTAACAATTTAAGGAGTGAAAAATGCTGTAACATTGTTGATCTTTGCAAGCCTCCACCGACTGGATAACACTTTATTACTTAGAGGAGGGTTCAAATGCCTCCACCATGCCTCTATTTTTAAAAACTTTAATAACTCAAAATTTAAAACTTAAAAGTCAAAATAAAACCGTTGGATATGATCTATGTTGAGATATATTGTATGTTTACGTGTTTTTGGGGTTTCTAGGGGCCTATAGGTAAATAGGCCATTATGGAATAGTCTAGGGTGTTATTTGTAAGAGTGCGTTGTAAGACTCATATAAGCCCGAGTCATTAATCAATAAAGCATCTTTTGGCTCATTTTTCTATTTGGTATAAGAGCTATACAAATTAGGGTTAGGGTTTAGCCACTGTTCCGCTACTGTAGCGATCAGCCACCTCACCGCCGGATCTAGGCCGCCGCTACAGTAACTCCGCCGCTGCTACAGTAACCGAACCCACTCATCTCTCTCTCTTCTCTCTAGGCCGGTTCTCTCTCTTCTAGGGTCGGCCACTACCTAGGGTTGGGGTTTTGGTGTGATTAGGCCGGCGAAGGGGGCCTATACCCCACAATACCCGAGAAGCGGGTTTTGGATTGATTTGATCGGGTTCTTTGGACTCGAATCTTGATGAGATAGATCAAGATCGGGTCACGGAGAAGAAGATGAAGAGGTGTTAGATGCTTCAGATTTGGATCTTGAGAGTGCAAGACCGGGTCCAAGGAAGAGGTAGGAGGGATCCGAGCTTAGAAAGGTGTGTGAAAAGTGGATCTGAGTCGGATCGATGGCCGGGGAAAGCAAGAACTCAATGAAGGAGATTATGGCAAAGCTGAGTGCCACTGAGCTCCAGATGCTGATGCGAGCGTTCAGTAAGCCTACGAGTGAGAGCAGGATTAGGCTCCAGTCTGGTGCAACAGGACTTCCAGGGGTGAAGTCAGCACTAACGGCCTCCAATTCAGGTAACACAGGATACAGGATCGAGACTCGGCAGTGCTACAAGTGTGGGGAGATAGATCACCTGAGACAAGCCACCAAAGGAGAGAAATGCAGGTGGGCGGGGACAGTCTGGGAGTTGCGGTCGCGGAAGTGGAGGTCACAGAGGTGGTGGAAGAGGGGGTTACCGGGCAAATCTGATGGTAACAGAGGAAGAGAAAGAATGAGGTATGGCTGATGTGGGTCATTCTAAGGAGGAGCAGGCAGTCGTGGATGCTTACGCTCAGTTGATGAAGAGAAAGCAGAATGGTGTATTCGATGATGCATCCACCTCATCTTCATCCAGGGGTAACATTGCTTCCTTTGCTTACTCAGCCACCGGTACTTGTGATCCACTTGCTCTAGCCTCGATATCCACCACTAGATCACCAGATTGGATAGTCGACTCTGGTGCATCTAAACATGTGACTGGTGCTGCTAGAGAATTTTCTTTCTATACTCACCTAGCAGTTCCAGAGAGCATTTAGACTGCCGATGGTACGGCTCAGCCCGTGGTTGGTAAGGGTACCGTGCAATGTACCAACACTTTGACCTTGTCTAATGTCTTGCATGCTCCTTCCTTCCCTGTGAATCTCTTATCCATAAGTGCCATTATATTACAACTAAAATGTGTCGTTTTGTTTGATATTCCCAAGGTGGTCTTCCAGGAGAAGGAGACCGGCAGGCGACTTGGGACTGGCACATGGTATAACGGGTTATGGTACCTGGATAGGGAGAGTATGGACTCGGCTCTTTCATCAGTTGTAGAGGGTGTTGGAGGAGTTGGGAGGAGTGTAGAAGATGTACTGCTGCTTCATCATAGGCGTTTGGGTCACCCTTCCTTCTCTGTCTTGAGTAGGTTGTACCGGCCCTTGTTTGAGAAGGCTAAGAAGGAAAAGCTGATGTGTGATGCGTGTGAGTTAGGGAAACACACCAGGAGCTCTTATTCTAGCTCTGGTAGTAGGAGTTCTTCTGCTTTTGACTTGGTGCATTCCGATGTGTGGGGGTCTTGTACCACAACTACCGTGAACGAATTTAGGTACTTTGTTTCCTTCATTGATTGCTTTTCTCGTGTGACTTGGCTCTATCTGATGAAAAACAAGAGTGATGTGTTTGCTTGCTTCAAAGACTTTCACAAAGGAGTTCAGACTCAATACGGTGCAGTTGTGAAGGTATTGAGGTCTGACAATGGGACAGAGTACACCAACGGGGCGTTTGGGAAGTACTTGTCATCCCAGGGAATACAGCATCAAACCACTTGTCCGTACACACCAGAGCAGAATGGGGTAGCCGAACGGAAGAACAGACATCTCCTTGAGGTGACCCGGAGTATGATGATGTCGATGAATGTACCAAAGTATTTGTCGGGGCAAGCAGTCTTGACAGCAGCCTACTTGATCAATAGGATGCCCTCGCGGGTATTGGATTGGAGGTCTCCGATTGAGATGCTGAGAGGTAAGAAGATGTTCTTCCTCTCAAAACCTTTGGCTGTGTGTGCTTCGTGCAAGACAATAGACCAAATGTGGGAAAACTGGATCCAAGGGATGTGAATTGTGTGTTCGTTGGGTACTCGGCTACTCAGAAGGGGTATGTTTGCTGGAGTCCTGTGGAGAGGAGGTTGTTTGTTAGTATGGATGTCACATTTAGAGAGCTTTAGCCATACTACTCATCTCAAGTCGCATCACCCTTTGGGGACTCGCTCGATACAGGAGGTACGAGGCGAGAGGGGGAGGATAGCAGTAGTGGTGAAAGGAGGTTGGTGAGTGTGGAGGATATCCCTTGTCCGCTTGTCCCTCGTCCGCTTGCTCCGATTGTGGAGTCGGCTGCTGAGGAGTCGACTGTGGTGCCGGAACGGATGGAACGGGTTGAACCCGAGAATGATGGAACTCAGGCTCAGGGGGAGCTGAGAGTGTACACGAGGAGAAGAAAGCAGAATGAGGGAACCGTGCCTACAGTGCCACTTGTGCCAAGTCCCTTGTCCCTGCCTCCTCAGACTCCTGAGACACCCACACCATCCACCTCAGACTCAGAGTACACATGTGATATGATTCCTCTCTCTACTCCTCCCGCTCCTTTATCGGTAAGGAGGACTTCTCGCAGCAATGCGAGAGTTCCCCCTGATCGATATGGCTTTCCACATGATATTGCCCAGTTTGTCTCTTACTCTCACATATCACCGGTACATGGAGCATTCATTGCCTCTTTGGACACTGTCTCTATCCCTAAGTGTTGGCAGGTGGTTAAGGAGGATCCAAAGTGGAAAGCTGCAATGCTAGAGGAACTTGGGGCCCTGGACAAGAACAAAACCTGGGAGCTTGTGTGTCACTACCACCAGACAAGAAGGCAGTTGGTTGCAAGTGGGTCTTCACTGTGAAGCAAAATCCAGAGGGGCGAGTTGAGCGATACAAGGCCCGATTGGTAGCAAAGGGGTACAGTCAGACTTATGGCATTGACTATGATGAGACCTTTGCACCCGTGGCAAAGATGAGCACAGTGCGAACACTGGTTTCCTTGGCAGCAAATGGGGGTTGGAAGTTACACCAGCTCGATGTGAAGAATGTCTTTCTCCATGGTGATTTGTTGGAGGAGGTGTACATGGAGGTACTACCAGGTTTTGGCACGAAACAGACGGTTGGTAAGGTGTGCAGGCTCAAGAAATCTCTTTATGGGCTGAAGCAGTCTCCTCGAGCCTGGTTTGACAGGTTTAGGAACGCTATGGTAGGCATGGGGTATCGGCAGACCAATGCAGACCATACAATGTTCTTTAGGCGACATGGAGTTCACACTACGATGCTTGCGGTGTATGTGGACGACATGATTATTACTGGTGATGATGAGAGTAAGATTGCTCAGCTAAATGCCATATTGGGCAAGGAGTTTGAGGTAAAGGACTTGGGCAACTGAGATACTTCTTTGGGATTGATGTAGCTCGTGGTGTAGAGGGGATTATTTTATCTCAAAGGAAGTATGTGCTAGATTTGCTTACAGAGACAGGTATGCTGGGGTGCAAGCCTGTGGCTACTCCCATTGACCAGAAGTCCAAGCTGAGTGCTGAGGCAGGAGAGCCAATTGATAGAGAGAGGTACCAGAGATTGGTGCGCCGCTTGATCTATCTGAACCACACTCGTCTCGACATATCATTTGCTGTGAGTGTGGTGAGCCGCATATGCCGCTATATGCATGATCCTAGGAAGGGTCACATGGATGCTGTGTACCAGATTCTGAGATACCTGAAGAGTGCACCAGGGAAGGGGTCGATCTTCAGGAAGAATGGGTATTTGAACATTGAGGGCTATTGTAATTCAGACTGTGCTAGTTGTGCTGATGACAGGAAGTCCACGTCTGGATATTGCATGTTTGTAGAAGGCAATCTGGTCTCCTGGAAGAGCAAGAAGCAAACAGTGGTTGCGAGATCCACAGCCGAGACAGAGTACAGGGCCATGGCCCTTGGCGTGGCAGAGATGTTGTGGTTGAGAGCCTTGCTGGTGGAGCTCAAGATGGACCAAGGGGCCCAAATGAGGTTGTGGTGCGATAACAAGTTAGCCATCAATATCGCCAACAATCCAGTGCAGCATGATAGAACCAAGCATATCGAGATCGATAGGTTCTTCATCAAGGAGAAGTTGAACAGTGGACTTCTGGAGTTAGGCCATGTTGCAACTAAAGACCAAGCAGCAGATTGTCTGACGAAAGACCTCAATTCGTTGGACTTAGCGAGAGGATGTGACAAGATGGGCTTAGTGGATATCTTTCACCCATCTTGAGGGAGAGTGTTGAGATATATTGTATGTTTACGTATTTTCGGAGTTTCTAGGGGCCTATAGATAAATAGGCCATTATGGAATAGTCTAGAGTGTTATTTGTAAGAGTGCGTTGTAAGGCTTATATAAGTCCGAGTCAGTAATCAATAAAGCATCTTTTGGCTCATTTTTCTATTATCTACATCATTTTATCTATACACGTGTAAAAAATTATGACATTTCAATTTTGTTTTGGTTGTCATCAAGAGCTTGTAAAAAACGTACTAATAAGGATAATTTCTAGACGTTGATTTTTGAACTTATTGATTCACATAAAAACAAAATTGAAATGTGATAATTTTTTATGAGCATATAGATAAAATGAGTAGATCATATCCAATGGTTTTATTTTGACTTTTAAGTTTTAAATTTTGAGTTATTAAAGTTCTTAAAAATGAATGCACGGTGGAGGCACAAAACATGAAGGCATTTGAACACTATGTTATAAAGGGGGCTAAAGCGCGTATATGCCCAAAAATAATTTGTTCATATATTAAATTAGATAACACTTTATTCCCCTTCCCTTCTAGAAGGTCACTAGTATAAAATGGTTGCATATAGAGAAAAACCAAATTGAGACTTCAACGAAATGTTATCATCAGTTTACACGAGTGATGCACAAAAAAACTTTCTATCTTATTCATATAGAAAAATTCTCTACATCAAATTTTGGACAAATAGAAGCAAATTTCTCATAACAAAGTCCAAACAAAGAATGTTGTATTTGGTTTCTTTGTTGTTGCTTGGCCACAATTGTTGTCGCCTCTGAAAAAAAGATAGGCCGAAAAAAATGAAAACACAAGTTCTTTGAAAGAAACCTACCTCGGAAACAAAAAGATCGAAATTTTTTTTAAGGTTAAAAAGATAGAAATTTTGTATAAGATTCAGGCCCTAGAAAACTCAAAAATTCAAAAGCTAATTGGCACCATTACAAACAAAATAAAGGTTGACGTATTCACTTTCTGAACTTTCTACTGACGCAAACATATTCGTAATATAATAGAGACGAATTTGAGAGAAAATGATGATCAATTTGGTAGGAAGAAGTTTCTTACTGATATTAATCGTCGTTGCTGGCTTATGAACATGAGCAATCACCAGCTTCTTGTTCCTATCCGAATTTTGCAAAGCCCAAATCAGATTCGCCTTGTTTTCCTTCACCTCCTTCCCCACCGCCACATACACTTTTTCAACTAGTCCCTCATTTTCTTCCCTTCTCTCTTCCAGTTCCTCCATTTCCACAAGATGCCTTCTCGCAGAGTAGCAGCCAGCAAACTATACGTTGAATAAAGTGGGCCAATGGAGTGTGTTTACTTACATATGACAAGAGCTACTTTGTACGGAGCTTTTTGTCGTACTATCGAAGAAGAAATTAGAGAAAAGAGAAACAGGTAGACCTTTTTGGAGATGCTCGATTTTTGCGAGGGAAAGGCGATGGGATGGAAAGGGTCTGATAGAGAAAGAGCGTTTACAAGAAATTATAAGATAGACCTGTTGTATTAGAAATAGAGAGCACACCAATGCTGACTTGACTTCTGGAGGGTGATATAACCTAATTGGTTATTAGAACAGTTCCAGATAAAATTTCTCCCGCTAGGACGGGCAAAGTAATAGTGTTATTTGATGTATATAAATGGAACAGGAATATGGACCAAAATAGATAAAGCAGAACTCATGAGTTGTACTTGTGATAAAAAAATGCTCTTGTATTTTATAAGTTGGAAATTTTTAATCTAATAATTATCATCAATTACGATAATTCAAGGTAATTTATTATTGGTGTAAGAATGATTATTTGAAAGTTTATAAATCCTAGGTCCATTAAGCTAGCAATGTTCAAAAATTATTATTAAGCGCAGTAAATTGTGTGACTTTATGGCAATATTCTCGAAAATAATAATAATAATATATGAGAAAAAAATAAAAAATTATATAATATAAATAACACCATTTTCTGTTTGAGGGAGATTTGAGTTATCATACCTTAAATACTTAAATAATGTAATTAAAAAAATAACTAGATAAATACTATATATTTGTTATTGGATAAATAATAGCATATATGGCCCTGCATAATATTTCTGTAAATAAGGTTATCATTTAACAAGGGGAATGTTGTTGGGATAATGCGGTACGCCGTGTCTAAACAACTCATACTTTAGGGATAGCTCCTACTCTGACAGACCGACGAGTAGGATCTCATCACCAACTGAAAGGCAAAAGAAATATAAAAATAATCGGAGTCCGGAGAGAAGTATGGTGGGGCCCACCATGAGAGTTCTCAGTTTCTCACACTGTGCTTATTTTTATGTGAACAAATTAATGTACACTGCAGCTGTTCCATATGACTTGTTTCTTTCATTGCTGACTCAGAAACACAGTTTTAATTTTTACATAATATGAAAGGAAGGATGATTTGTCATAGACTGTCCATAAATCATATTGGGATTAGATTTTAGCGTATTTAACTTAAATACGAATTCATTAACATTTTGTAAGTTGTGTGAATTCTTATCTAGTAAGAATTTAAGAATTTAACTACGAGTTTATGTCTATTATCATAATATATTCGGATCAAATATGAATTATATCAATATACATACATTAGACAACACGAGTGAATATAATTATATTTTTAATTATATATAAAGGTACTAATTGAAACAGTAGTTTTATTTAAACTATATATCAAATAAACATCTGGTGTTTAATTTATTCATCACATTAGGTATAATAAGTTTAAATTAGTTCTATATTTGAAGAAAATAATCATATCAAAGCAAAAAAAAAAAAAAAAAACTAAGTCCAATTGTAGTATTTTTTTTTTAAATTAAGTTGATTTATTTTTTATAAAACAACTTAATCTGTAATAATTGATCCATTATATTAGACCTAATACAGTTTTGAGTCATCCGCACCATTAAGGGGTACATAAAGCATTGCACCAGTATGTTTTAATTTTTATTTTAGTTTAACACTTGTTGATTAGTTTAACATTTCTAGAGTATCTGCAAATGTGCACGGAATATTCTTTTATTCCGTCGTCGATTCGCTACTAAGTCCGAAGATTAGATAAGTTCAGATTTTTAATTTGACTTATCTTTTTGTGTGCAAATATACTGTATGCAGAGCTTTATAGTGACCTTGGAGACTATCTTAATTATCTATTGCGTTCGGTTAAAAAAATCCATATAATATCAAATTCTTTCTATTAATATTAACAGATTTTGTTATCATATTTTAGTTGAAACTCTTCACACAATTTTTGTGCACACCAATTTGTTGTTATGTCCTAGAAATATTGTTAAAATATATATATTATTTATTATGCAAATTTTAAAGCATTATATAATTATAACTGATATGTTTTAGGAACTTTAATTATCAAAAGAAGTTTCTGCAAATTCATTACATGTAAACAAAATTATCACTTTATGATTTATATTTGAATAAACCTCATAATTTCTCCTGTCTTTGGAGTGTGAAGTTAATTGATTTCACTTAATTTGTTAAATATTAATTAATAATATATGAAATGTTGGGTAGAATTATGATGTTCCTAAGCTCGTCAAATTCTGGTTGAGCTTAATTGCAAAACATATCAAATTGACTTCAGATGTTAAATCTAAACATTAAAATTAATGTACTTCATGAGTGATGTGTTTACGTACAAAATTTATAAATTTTAAAATTAATTCAGTACAAAATCGAGCAGTAAAAAAAAATTACTGACACTACTGATAAAAAAATTTGATAATTATTTTTGCTCTATCACTGACTCTTGTTCAAGCACAAAATTGCTGGACATAAGAGATCAAAGGAAAAGACAGAAGCAAGAGGCGTGGCGCATGACATCCCAAATTGTTGGTTGTAGTGCAATTTTCTTTGGATTTACTTATTTAATATGCTTTTGTAATCTTGATAGGATAGTTGAGTATACAAATTAATCTCGTCGCCCTGTTTAAACGACGAAACATTTTAATACTAATTGTTTGGTGATGGGGAGTATTCTGAAAAATGGTCGTGACTTGCATTAACATGTCTCATAACGGGTAGTATATAATAAATGACCTTGACTTCAATAACATGATTTAACAACTTTGTATAAATGATTTGTGAATTATTATTATTATTATTATTATTATTATGGGCTTTATATTGTAAAGATTTAACAACTTGTTTTACTTTTTTTTCTTCCTATAATCAGATTTTTGTTTCCTTCGGACCCAATATTTGCACTGAGGCCTACACTATTAGGGCCCGTTCGGCAACGGCACTGTTGCCGTGGGAAAAAAAAATTGATTCTTGAGTGAATTTTTTTTTCCCACGGTGAACAGTAAAAAGTAGTTCAAAATTGATAATTCTTATTCCCATTTCTATTTCTTAACATGCCGCCGAACGGGCCCTAATGTTTTAAATACCTCCTGTGAAAAATATTTAGACTTTTCAAAGGAATAAGTGAAAGATGTTATATTTTGACTTTTAAAATGAGACAGCTGAAGGAAAGGGACCATGTCGGATCGACAATAGTCATAGAAAGGACAGAATACAGCTGGCTAGTCTTAAGTTCATGAACCATATCAAATATAACCGTATTCATATAACCGTATTCATATCACTTTTGGATTCGAACCGTTCGATTTGCTTTAGCACGAATATTGAAATGACCCGTACATTTTACTCTTAGCTTGAAATTAAACACAGAGTTCGGTTGTGTTGAAGACTCGAGCTCTTTGGAGCAGATTCTGTTCAAATGTATGCCTTTTGGATTTGGTGGTCAGTCAGAACCGTTCAATTGACATGAAGATTTTTGTACACTTTATCATTACAAATTTTGAAGTTATTTGTGACAATTTAATGCAGATTGAATGATTATAATTGAGTATTGCATCAAGTTTGATCTGATGCTCATCGGACTCTCCAATTTCATTAACATAGGATTTTGCTTTGATGATTGTTCTGTAATTTTGCCTACTATTACTGTATACGGATTTCATACGAAATTTGAATTTACTAGGAGGCTTTTTTATTAGTCGATCATATACATGTGTCTCTAGGAATACGATATTTTTTCTCGTAAATATATGATGAAAAATAAAAGACTTCTATTTATATGTTTGGTCCGTTTAGTAGAACGGACTTCAATGGAATATCAAACAGACTCTTTCAATGTAATCTAAGCAAATAAATCTCTATAAGACATAGAAATTCAAAATATAGCAACTTGAGAGAAAAGGGAAATTCAAAAAATAGTTCAATAGTTATATTTTTTTTATTTCTCCATAGACTCTTTGCTAATGAAGTTGATAGTTTCATAACTTTTATTTATTTATTTTTGAATTAGCTTTTGCGATAAGCTTCCCTCTCCCTCTCTTTACGAGATAAGGATGAATTGGTTGGATTACATTAAGAAGGAAGCATTCTCAAGTTCCAACAAAAAGAGTCGCTGTTTCCTAAAGAATAAAATAAAAAAGAACCAAGTAAAGTGATCCTACTCTAAGAAATTGGGGCCCATTGATAAAAATAATTCATGTAGTGTTGCACGAGCAACTTAAAATACGAATTACTAATTCCTCCGAAAAGTTAGCATCCGAACCAAGTAGCAGAGGGGGGAACAAGTATCTCTCAGATAAAGTAAAGGAGACTCACAATTTTATAATCTAGATTTACTTTTAAGTTGAATTAAACTTAATCTTATGTCTACTGAAGATGTAAGATTCTTTTTAAGATTTGGTACTAATTCTAACTGGTACCAAATTCACGAGGGGGGCATTGACGGGAGACCAAATTCTGTCTGATATGCGGTCGAAATCGTCAACTCTATGTTACCGCATAAATTTTCAAGCAATTCGTATGAATTTTCAAAGTTTCAAACGAATTAATTAAATTGAAAATTCGAACTATTTATTTAAGATTTATCACTTCGGTTCAAAATTAAATAAATAGATAATTTAATTCACAACAGCAATTCTAAATATATTTTTGTTTTCCAAAGCTTGAGATTTATAACCTCTTAAATTAGTTAGAGAGCTTTCTAAATAATTGAAAGGAAATAGATTGAAAACTATCAAAGAATGCGAAATATGTACTAGATATTTATATATTATTTTACGAGTTAGATTAATGTAAAAAAAAATATTTCAGCTGATATATTAAGTGATCAAAATCTTTTATTTTTTCATGTCTAAACTGAGTCAAGTTGCTCGATGTGATTTACATATAAATTATTTTTAGCCTTTAAGGATACAAAACTTTCAATTATTAAATTTTTACAATATTTTTTCAGATTTTTAAAGATAATATTACACTAGTACAAAAAACTCCTTTACTGACCCTCAACCACCGACTGTTTTAATATGTAACAATCAGTGTAGAGATTGCGTGGCAATATCATAAATAAGAATAACTTCAACACTGACTATTCACTTGTAAACAACCGTCAGTGCACCGACACTGACTGTTTTATTTTTCTAGCCTACACCGACCCTTCTATTAAAGAACAATTAGTGTTGAGCAGTTCACCAACACTGACCTCCACTACTTCCACTACTCCATCTCTCATTTATGAAGGCTATAAATACCCCTCTTGTAATAGGATTTAGTGTATATGTTTAATTGTGTTAAGTCCATAGAATCAAGATTAGCAATTATCATTGCTAGGTTATGTTAGAAAATACTTAGAGAGAGAAGGGTAGCCATCGGAAGTCAAGCAGGAGAAGAAGGCATCATCTAAGGAGGCAGAGGTTCATCAATCTTCAATTGAGTTGTAATCAATGTTCTCTTTATTTTATCTCTTTTATTTTTTCATGGCTATGAGAAGCTAAACTTCTCATCTCTAGGGTGAGGGTTGTACTCGAATTCTTAATTATGTTTTAGTATAAGTTTATGTTTTGTTTATGTTAGTTTGAATTTTCTTTATTATTTAAATCATTTTCTATTAAGTCCTTGCATACATAGTTATGTCTACTATATGCCAATGATCCTCCGCATACCAATAGATGTTTAGTCATTGCATTCCGGTGTGAGTGGGATAATGTATGAAAGTACTATAGGCACTTCGGCTAACAATGCTTGGTAGCGGTTCAAAGACTAGGGTTAGAACCCAGTGGGCTCCCTTAGCAGGATAGTGTAAAATTGTACATTTATATTATATTAGGAAACAATTAGATTAGGTAGGGTCTTTGGGATATTTCAACTACGAGGTAGTATAGAAAAAAAATAATTACGTACCTAAAATACTTTAGTCTTGGAGCCCAAAAGTCGATCGCAAGATCGAAAAACCTTTCAAATCGCATAAGCAACAACCCAGCAAGCCATGCGGGTAGTGACAGTGCCGCATGCAGAGTAGTTGTGTGACAATATAGGCCGCATGCGACAGTGACAGTGCCGCATGCGACATAGAGAGACGTCGAAACTTTTATTTTCCATAATTAAGAAGGAGATAACCTGAACCCTAGAGGCCCTCTATTTACTTTTTAATTATAACCTTAACATAATTAGCGCCACCGCTTCAAACTTTTAAAAATTCTCCGATAACCTAGACTAGTGAAAAGTGTTTATAATCTAATACACTATCCTTGTGGATCGACACCCCAATTATAACACACGGTAGGATCATGCGCTTGTGATCTGAACGTAAGTAGAAATTATGATTTATAAATCTTTAAAAGTAGTAGTTCAACTTGGACTCATCACTGGACCGAGCTGGCAAGTTGGCTCGCTGGGCCTGGCTGGACCTTATTTTAAGAAGAAAATAAATTCTACAAACTTTTTGGACCAAGTTGGACCAAGATGAACCGAGCTAGATCGAGATGGACAGTATAAAATGCACACAAATTCATACAAATTAACAAATTGATGCCTAGCCGAGCTAGCTCACGAACTGGTGTGCGAGCTAGGCCCCAGGTTGAACTCGTTAGTTCTAGACCGAGCTGGTGGCGAGCGAGCTAGGCCTCAGCTTGAACTTGTTAATTTTAGACCGAGCTAGTGGTGAGCAAGTTAGACCCCAACTCGGTCCAGTAACGAACGAGCTGTTAGCAAGTGAGTCAGCTCCGAGTCACGATCGAGCCATGAGCTTTTTTGCCAGCCCTAACACAAGAGAATCTTTTACAATTAATGAATCTGAACCGTTCTTTTTAACTTGGCACAAATCTCAAAGGCTAATAATATTGACCCTGCGCTAGCCTGATTCCGAAAACGATGAGATTTAATCTCAAACCGTAAAGTGAGGCTCATCTTCTACGATATTAGAGAGGAATTGAATTCATAAATTTGCCCACCGAATTAGATTTGTTGTTAATTTTCATTTTTTTTTTCTCTTTTTGACTGGGCAAATTGCATGTTCTTATTCAATATAAAATGTCCTTTTCATCAAATATATAACTTTTTTTAGTTGACTCTTTTGTAATCTCTCTCTAGGAGTGAAAACGAAGCTGAATACAGAGCGGACGGTGGTAAAATCATATTCATATCTTATTTTAATTTTTCGGATATGGATAAGGATACGAATTGGATCAGATATTTACTAAACTAATATTAAAAAATACCAAAGTTTATAATATTTATCTAATTTTAATAATAAATAACAATATTTTTCATAATATATATAAAATGATATATATATATACTATTCAGATACGGATAATTGAAACGTAAAATCATATCAGTATTCATATCCACAAAGATATTCAGATATCGGATATCCACATATAATTTTCTGAATACGAATCGAATACGGATCGAATATTATCCATACCGTTTTGACCATTACCCATATCTCCCTCTCTTTCTCTTTTTCTTTCGTCTTTTCTTTCTTTATTTTTTTGTGAAATATTTTATAATTCTTTCTTCTCAGATTCAAAACCGAGGGAGAAGAAAAAAGAGAGATTAATTAGATCGTCAAATCTCAGGGTGCCAAACCGAGTAAGTAATAGGCTAAGATTATCTCTTCAGCTCCTTTTGTTTTGTTTTAATTAATGACCAAAATATTAATTTGGAAAAAACAGAGTGAAATTTAACCACTAAACACACAATATTAATACTACAATTATTATTGTATAGCAAACAGAGAAAACAGAACATAATTTCTAAATCTAATTTAAATAAAACATAATACTAAATTTAATGTTTGGAACAATAATTATTTTTTAAGCTTTAAACTTTTTTAATTAATTTTATTTTTTATGTTTTATCTAACATAATTAGTCACATCCAAAGATAAAATTAGAGATAATTTAAAGAACCAACACCTCTCTGTTCTCATTTTTTTAAGGTAACAACTCGTTTCTTCTCATTTATCACCTTTTTTTCTCTTTTTGAAGCAAGAGAGTGAATAAAAGCCGGCTGCGTCTCCTCCACTTTGAAAATTAGGTATGATTCTTTTTAAAATCAGCAATACATATATTATCAGAGTAAAACTTAGGTGTTTTTAAGTCCACGAAGTCGTTTGACAGGTTAATTTCAAAATTTATTGGATTGATTTTAATGATGAATTTAAACTTATGAATCTGATCTATTGCACGATTAATGCATTTACATGTCAAATTTATGAGAATCAGTCTTTGGTCTAGTGGCAACAGTAATGTTTTTCGTGTTAGATGTCACATATTCGAAATACGGAAGAGGCAATCTTTTGTGGATATTAATTAATTGGATGACTTGATCTCTAACATTTACTCAAAAACAAATCAAATTTATAAATTTTCAAATTAATTTAGTATAAAATCAAGCGGTAAAATATAATAAAGAATGAATGTATTAAAATTAACTAAAATCTTTTTTACCTCTTGACTTAATACTAAATTAATTTAAAAAATAATAAATTTAACATGTAAACTCATTATCCGTGAAGTAGATCGGTTTCTAAAAATCAAGATTCATCATTTAAAATCTTTCCGATAAATTTTGAAGTTAAACTAGAAAAATACCTAATTCTACTTATATATTATTACATTCGTTATCAAAACAAAAGAAGGAAATATCATCAGGACCAGCTTATAATGAAAATTCACACCGTGAACCCGGTTCACGAAACTGTAAACCCGATTCGGACCATAGACCAAAATTAGAAGGGTCGGACAAACATGTTTGGAATTTAATTATGCCTGTATAAGTTCGTTGAAACTTGAAACTATTCATCCAATGAAATGGAGGGAAAAATTAACAAATAAAAACGGACCGACGGGAAGATCAAATATTGCTTAAAAACCGATAGAGGAAAAATGTTGACTATTTAAGTTGGCATATTCCACTCAAGAGAGGGGATATCCTTCAACATGTCAAGTAGTGTTAATAAATAAATTAATACAAGTGTTGTTCTCATTATATTTTTTATGCGTAATTGAATGTTACAATGAAGAAAATATCCAATAATCAATGATGTAAACTAGATATTAATTAACGCGTAATGACTATTATTCTTATTTAAAAAGGAAGAAAAGTTGATGCAGTAGTTACCACTTAATGCACGTAATCTGTCAATACAATAGAGGCAGAACGAAAAAAATTACTTTGATAAAGTTGAAACATAATTAGAATTTAAATTCAAGTCTCTATAATTATAAAGTGAAATTTAACCACCACACTACATGCACACATTAACAATTTATGAGAATGTTGAACCATATAATTTTGAAAAAAAAAAAAAAAGTTCAGTTATTTCAATATACATGACTAATTTTTTTATAAAAATAACTAAGCACTTAAACCAACCACCGCACAGCAAATATTGTTGGAACTATCTCTGAATACAATATAATAATAATCAACATTTGCCCACTTGTATATCAATATAGACAATAGAAAATAATTATCTCTTAATACAATATAACAATAATCAACATTTCCCCACTTGTATTTCAATATTATAGACAATTAAAAATAAATCAGTGAGAATGAATATATACGGATCTAGAAATAAACTAATTTGCCAGATGATCTTGAATTGGATTCAGTCAATGAAATCACTGTTGCCACACGCAATCATTAATTCAGACTAGTTTTATAATCATTGTTGAAGCAGGCAAAATATTGTCATTCTTTTAATTTTAATTTAGGATCCGGGAATATTCAGAAAAAAAAACATTTTTTTATTTTTAGAAATGTATTAAATATTTTGTAAAGGATTAAAAAGGATGCAAATAATTTTTGTTGTCATAGTAGGAACCAAATTATTGACTCGGCATTTTTTGTGGCTAAGTATTGAGATGTGCGTACAAACTCCAAAAAAATATTTTAATGATTTGGTTCCTTCTATAACATTAAAAAAAATATTTCTATTTTTCTCCTTCAGAAAAAATATTTAATATAATTCAAAAACTAAAAATTCTGCTGAAAACATTCCATTTTAATAGCGACAACTAAAAGAAAATTAATAGGTAAGAAGATGCTAAACATCGGCAGTGACATATATAGGTGACCTTCTAGAGATCAACTATATCTTTATTCCTCACATATTGACTTGGAAGTTTATCATAATATTATATTAATTAGATGAGTTCTCAATTAATATGGAGCATCTAATCCTAGGCTTGACTGTTCAAATATTAAATCCGGTCCTTTTAACACTTGCCACATGACCTGAGAATTAAATTAAGTCCTTGTCCGTCTACTTACATTCTTGATTCGACCCCACAGTATGATTCGGTCCTAAGTTATTCAAAATATTTCAAATAAACAAAAACAATCACTTGTATATTTAGTTGTTAAAAACTTCTTTCATAATTTTTTTTAGTAATATTTGCAATTTATAACTGGATCCCGCATAGGGCTGCACAAAAAATTCGTAATTCGTAATTCGATTCGAGTTTGATTCGAAAAAGTTCGTGAAAAATTCGATTCGAAATTGAGTTCGTTCGAAATTAATTCAAACCAAACTCAAACTGGACCTAGTTCGTTCGAAATAGGTTCGCAAACCAAACTTAGTTCGAAATTAACTCAAACATGAACCGTTAATTTCCGCTGATAATGAATTTTAATGTTTTATTTAGGACAATATTTGGATTTGTAATAATTCTAAGACTTCGGTGATTGTTCTGTACTTCTATTGATATTTTCCGGGGAAGAGTGCTCCCTCCAAGCATGCTAGCTGACAAGATCAGTGAAGAAGGGGCCTTATGGCTAAGGTACTGTGGCGGTACAACAATAAGAGTGGGAGTGGGTTAGTGTTTCAATTAATTTTAGTAGGGTACAGGGCCTATTAGATGTAATGCGCAACAAGAAGTATCAGGTGATAGACAGTAAATGTAATCCACAAACTTGGTAGCCTCTACTAAGTATTTCAAAAAAAAAGATATTTAAATTGTGCTTGAATACTTTGGATATTTGAAAACTTTGGTGATGTTGCTCCTGTTAGCTATTTGGAAAACTTTCGATTCTGTGATTGCACTGAACTTTGATTAATTGTACTAAACTTTGGTGTTTGATATAAATTTTGGTATTTGTAATGAACTTAGATATAAACTTTGGTGTACTGTGTAATTATACTTTAGAATGCCTGAGTTTTTATTGAAGTGCTGTAATTTCGAACTATGGTCTAACCATAAGTCATAACTCGTAAGTCGTAACAAAGTTCGTAAAAGTTTGAAATTGAGTTCGTAAAAAATTCGATTCGAAGAGTTCGTTCAAAATTGAGTTCGTTCAAAATTAATTCAAACCAAACTTAGTTCGAAATTAATTCAAACCAAACTCAAACTAGAGGTAAGTTCGATTCAGTTCGGTTCGTTTGCAGCCCTAATCCCGCATTAAAATTTGAATCTCAAAACAATATTATACCATCTATGATTATTTAAATAGTACATATGTTGGCGGTTATATTAACGGATCAAACAAGAAAAAATAACCCTTAATATGTTCAAATAATTTAAAAAAGATTTGTCAAACTCCAAAATATATATATCTATATACACACACACACACACACACACACACAAAATATTTTAGAAAATATATACATAATTACATACATAATTTTCGAGTTGGGCTGGTTAAGTCCATATCTTATCCAGTCTGGTTCATATCTTGATTGAATTTCTACCCGGGACAGGACAAAAAATAGATCACAACACATATAAATCTGAAAGCGATAGCAGTAGAAAAATCTTCACAGGATAGAATTGTATATTCTTACTTCTTAGAAACATATCGTGTTATTCACTAATTATTTTGTTTATGGACGGATATATATACATAAAGAAAAATCATTTAAACTACTGGACAATCAGCAAAATATCATCAAGTATTCTGGTCGCACGGGCTACAAACTTTGTAATCTCTGTTTTGAAAATACTGTCACAAAACAGAGTAAAAACGATATTAACAACACCTGTTTGATTTCATCTGTTGGTGTTCGACAACTGGAAGCACAAATGATCAGTTCCGAGTTTGGTAGAACCACCATCAATCATTTTGAGTGATTTGAAATAAACCTTCATTATTCATTAATTACTTATCAATAATTCGGATGACACTATCCTATTAATTCGGGGTGGAAATAACCTTTTTAGGTATTGCACCTCTCTGTTTCGTAGTAATTGCACGAATGAGGTCGCCTAGACTATTGATTGTGTCATTATGCAATTTTGACCTTGCGAGCCATAACAAGGCATTGGCTATTTGGATTTCTAAATGCTAGAATTTTGTTTTCCAAAAGAGCGGTCCCACAAGTATCGAATTAAATTCAGTCTGATGTTCAGTTAGAACTGTTCGATCAGTATCAATGTTCATGCGCACTGTTTAGATTTACAGACGAACTTTTCGGGCAAAGAATTCCACAAAGATATCCTATTCTCCTCTGGGGTCGTTTGAATTTATAAGCAAAAAGTTCAACCAAACTTTTCGGGCCCATCAATTTGAAGCAAATAATGGAAGCCCAATTTCCAGCAGCGAGAATGCAAACAATGGAAGCCGCCTTCCTTATTATTCTGTAGGCTTTACCAATTAAGAACTTGAAATATTTTCTAAGGCAGTACGTGTTATAGGAGTTATGTGAGGGAAAGGAAAGAGAGATCGATCCTAAATTCCTAATCGTACTCCGTTACTTGTTTCAGAATACTAAAATGAAATGAAGGCGAAAAATTTATGTTGCCCTCTTCTTCTTCTCCTTTTTTGTACACCCTCCAATTTGAAGTACAGTCCAAGCGAAACACTAAACAAACTGACAAAAATCAGTTTTCACAGAAACATAGCAACATAAATAATTTACTGTGTTCATAAATAATTAATGTATCAAAATTAGCGAGAAGTAAAATAAGTTTCTTCAAGTACGCCAAAGACGTAGCAAAAGGCGGAAAGAATTTACTTTACAATTTCCTTATTCTATAGTATAATTTCCTTATTCATATAGTATAATTTGTTTATTTTAAGAAAAATAACAGGGAACCTTAATCTCATAGGTCCCAATTTTATTCATATAGTAAAAGGCTTTCATCTGGTATATGATCAGAATATATTACATAGCTGGAATTTTTTACGCAGATCTGAAATAGCTCCTTTTAAGATAAACCGCCAGTATCTAATTTCTTTTACCTTTTTGGAAGCCTCAAGTAGATCTCTCTCAGCCTTCTGGCGTCTCCGTGTTGCTTCATAGGCTTCATTCTTCAAGTCTTCGGCCTCAGTAATTGCACCTCTGATCAGTTGTTCATACAAATCAATGTCCTCTAGCAAAATATCATCCTACAATATTTCATTCATCCATTAAATGCAAATAAACATTGCTTTTACGCAAATAATGAAAGTTGTTGCTCCGTCTACTAGCTAATAATAAAACATATTTTCTCTATTTGTTTAATGCACTAAACTGCGGGCACCATGATATTTGGGCTGATTTTATGAATACACTCGAATCTGAAGTAATGAGATAAGAACAGTGGCTTACAGCTGAGCCATTTTGTGCAGAGGACGACTCCATCTGGGATTCCTCTTCGGCATCATAAGGCACCGTGCTGGGTCCCGCTTCGAGCACATACGAAGGGCCTGATTTCTCAGTCGAGTAACTGTCCATAGTTTCCTTCTGGAGCGACCCATCGGTCCACTGGTTACTATTGCTCGATGCCATTGTAAGGAGCATGTCTTCCGCATAAGTGCAGTTGACCGAGTTTGACCTAGGCGGGAAGTAAGAAATAGGCATGCTGGGGGGCCCAGTCAGACTATGTAAATCAGTGATGATTGAATTGAACCTAGGACTTGGGCTGCTTGAGGAGGATGAAGGTGTTCTTGGCCTGATGCCTTCACGGGCTTCCCTATGAGACCATGCAAACAAGTAGGTTATTTTAACACTGATGAAGCCCAATAATAGGTGTTAACTAGAAAATTAAGTTATGCAAAAACTTCTTGATTAGACCATGAACACAGGTAGGAGACTAAATCAATAATAAAGCACAACGACTGTTGGCAGTGATGATTTAGGGACCTACAAATTTTAAGTTTATGGAGAAGGTGATTCAATTATTTGTTATGGACTATGCGCCGGTTACAGTATAAACATGCAAATCATCTATAAATATCAGTACATAAAATAATCTTTACAAAACCAATCAGCATAGACAAATAAATAAATGAACAATAGAATGTCCCCGTGAATATACTCTTAAGAGTACATATTTGCGGAAGATTACCTGCATCTTCACACACTTACAAATAAATATAGAGCACATCTAGATGCTTTTATTTAATTACAACATGACTTTCTACTTTAAAAGAAAAGGTAATTCTACTTAACTATTTGTTAACCAAATTAACATCCAATTGGAGTTACTGTAGAACTTTTTCTTTGTTAGTGAGGTTAAGCATACATCACGGATTGAAAATAAAGTTTATTATATAAGATATAAGAGAAAAAAAAAATGTACAGCCATACCTAGTGCATATCAGGTTTCCTCGACAAACAAATAAAATTTTACACCACGGTTGTGCTTTTTGTTCAACCAATACCGCTTTCCTGGATTTTAGTGTCTTCAATCGCCTGAGGAAATACATCACTTAATGCCTTACAATTAAAATTTTATCAAGAAGTACCAGGTACTAAACTTTCCAACTCAATCAGATAGCCAGTAATTTAGGCTGTTATCTTTGTAAATAAAGAAGAACGTGAGAAGAAAACACTTTAAGTGATAGTAGTATCTAGCATTTGGTTCTCTTATTGGGAAGGTGGAATTTTGGAAATCCTTGTTCTTTCACTCAAGTTCTAAAATCTCATTATGTGTTCTCACATATTTTAGGCTATGTCTTTCAACCTGCTTCCCAAGTATATAGGCTACTGCAATTTATTAAATAAAATAGATGTATTTTTGAAACAATTCTGTAGGTTCACCTTGAATAACGGCGGTCAGCAGCTGCACCCATGACAAGTTCAGTGACGCCATTTTGACGTATCAGGTCAATAATGCCTTGTGCAGTGTTTTCTTTCTCTATTATTATCTTCTCCGCCTCCACCTGTGATTTTTCAAAAATCAGGTGCTGATTAAGAATTTAATTCCCAGCTGTTCTTTATAGAACTAAACCTAAGGCTATAGGTATTTCGTCAGTGTGTGTAGATGTTTGGAGAAGAAAAGGATAAAGACCAACCAGACAATGGATGTCAACGAATTAAATAATAGTTGACCTACAACATGATCATTAAAAATAAAAAGAAGTTAAGGGACAGAGAATAAAAAACCTTTTGACTTGAGCATATGTCCATATACTCATTTAAAAAAAATTCCATCTTGCTCTTCTCTACAAGTCGGTGTGCTGTCACCTCGTGTTCAGCTAGTTGGCTCAAAGGAAATTGTGCACCCACTATAGTAAAATATATAAATTAATAATCATACGGAAAGTTACAATACAGATGTAACAAGTTCCCTAATAGTCAACTATGCAAAAAAAACTTCCATTTGTTGCTGATCACAATATACTTCTTCTTTGTAGCGAGAGCAATTGGCTGTACTTTATATTCATATCAATTGGTGGGTTCCTCGTAAATAATATTCAGGTGAAGATATATCCTTTTAAAAATAGAAAAGGAAACCCAAAAAAAAAAAAAGTTTGTATGGCATGTAACGAGAGCAACATACAAAGATTAAAGCGAGTTATCTCTGCTTTATTTTATATATACGATTATAATTTAATAAACAAAGTTTCTCTTTGAAAACATGATGAAAGAAAATATAATGTTTCAAGGGTTTGTTCTGGTTTGCCAAAACTGCTTTATCATATAAGTTTTAGATTCTGGATGAAATTAAACAAGAAAAAGATAAAGAAGGCTCAATGGTGGCTGCAACAATTGTACTCTCTGTGTGTGCATGCACAACCATGCATGTAATTTATAAAGAGGAAAAGATTAGAACTTTTATACTAGCCTGTATGACTATAATGGTACAGTTTAAGCAATAAGGTGTGTAGGATAGTGCCATGACTGGGACTTTTATTTGGTGCATGAAAGTTTGAATTTACTTGGCAAAATTCAGGCCAGTATATGAGACAAAAACATTTTAAATTAGAAGCAGACTCATTAACTTATGAACAGAATAGGGAAACATACCAGAGGAGAGAAATGTCTACTGAACAACAAGAAAACTTTAGTTGTCATATTGAGACAATGACAGCCGCTGCAGTTCAAGAACTTATAAACACAATTCCGATATCATGTTGTGATAAATTAATATTTCCCTGTACCTCTTTAAGATTCATTAAATATTAGAACAAGAAGGGATGCATCCTAGATGAAAACAGAAGGCAAAACTACGTAGCAAAATGATAACATTGCCCACAAGATAACATGCTGGTAAACCATGGACTACCCAGCAGCCAATAATCAGCTAATAAAAGTATTTGTTTCTTTTGTTCCACTGGAAAATTTCCAAAAGAAGTCACTGTCTGTTCTTATTAAGTCTAAATACGGGCAATTAATAGATAGTTTAGAGGGATTGATGAGAATAAATTAGTAGATCTTAGGAATGAGGATCATTTGACTCGTTGTAAATATGTTTTTTATCAATGGAATTGTTAGTAGGTATTTAAAGCCACTAACCTTCAACAAAAAAAAATACGGGCAATTAGAACCTTGCTTATTTTGTATTTAGATTGACAGTTGGGCTAATCCTAACAGACCTTCCCTTTTACGGGCCTAGAATTAGAGAAGTGGGCCAACTTAGTCGAACAAATTAAAGTGGGCTTTTGCGAGGTTTAATTGGAGTGCTTTTGTTAAGTAACACATATTTATTATAGGCACAAATATGCTCAATAGAATAAGGAAATGCTGAATAATAGACCTACTACAAATGATGATGGACACCGTCTCTCTACGGAAAGAAGCAAACTTGATTTCCGTATGAGACATCTAAAAGAAAATAGATACAAAATTAACTACGCCCGTATTAAAAAAAAAACAAATAAGAAAACACTTGAGAACCAAAAAAACATCATAAACCCATCAAAATGGAGCAAACACCATAATTTTTTTCTATAATTTCTATTCAATCTTTCCACTTATAGCATTTATCCTTAAACGATTCATGTAGATCTGGCCAAAAAACTCTTCATTTTGAGTCATCAATCAATTACAGTCAAGTTAAACCAGATTAAATGCACCGACCAGTATACAAGGCTAACAATATGTTATATGTCTACAATCTTTTTTTGACTGTTTAAGTTTTGTATTGATTTATAAGTTAACAAGTTTACAAAGTTAATTATTGTCAATGGTCAGTAACTCATTATTTAATTGGCTTTTGGATGCCTGATCCATTATATATTTTGGGACCCAATTTCCACCAGTATCCTATGTAAGAGCATATTCATTCCAAATGCTAAATAATTGAAAAAACTGATGTGGCAATTTTCAATCTTAATTATAGAATGTAGAGTCATTGCTAAAATTGTAAGCTAGTTTAGTTAGCAATCAGTTGAAAGTGTAGCATATGCTTACAATTGATAATTACAAAGATGCAAAATTTAAATCGTTTTTATTAATTCACACAAATTAAAATTAATTTTAGAGGTCAAGAAAAAAATTACTCATATGGCAAAAAAAACAAATCATCTCTACTTTCTAACAATTTAAGGAGTGAAAAATGCTATAACATTGTTGATCTTTGCAAGCCTCCATCGACTGGATAACACTTTATTACTTAGAGGAGGGTTCAAATGCCTCCATTTTTCATGCCTCCACCATGCCTCTATTTTTAAAAACTTTAATAACTCAAAATTTAAAACTTAAAAGTCAAAATAAAACCGTTGGATATGATCTATGTTGAGATATATTGTATGTTTACGTGTTTTTGGGGTTTCTAGGGGCCTATAGGTAAATAGGCCATTATGGAATAGTCTAGGGTGTTATTTGTAAGAGTGCGTTGTAAGACTCGTATAAGCCCGAGTCATTAATCAATAAAGCATCTTTTGGCTCATTTTTCTATTTGGTATCAGAGCTATACAAATTAGGGTTAGGGTTTAGCCACTGTTCCGCTACTGTAGCGATCAGCCACCTCACCATCGGATCTAGGCCGCCGCTACAGTAACTCCGCCGCTTCTACAGTAACCGAACCCTCTCATCTCTCTCTCTTCTCTCTAGGCCGGTTCTCTCTCTTCTAGGGCCGGCCACTACCTAGGGTTGGGGTTTTGGTGTGATTAGGCCGGCGAAGGGGGCATATACCCCACAATACCCGAGAAGCGGGTTTTGGATTGATTTGATCGGGTTCTTGATCGGATTCTTTGGACTCGAATCTTGATGAGATAGATCAAGATCGGGTCACGAAGAAGAAGAGGAAGAGGTGTTAGATGCTTTAGATTTGGATCTTGAGAGTGCAAGACCGGGTCCAAGGAAGAGGTAGAAGGGATCCGAGCTTAGAAAGGTGTGTGAAAAGTGAATCTGAGTCGGATCAATGGCCGGGGAAGGCAAGAACTCAATGAAGGAGATTATGGCAAAACTGAGTGCCACTGAGCTCCAGATGCTGATGCGAGCGTTCAGTAAGCCTGCGAGTGAGAGCAGGATTAGGCTCCAGTCTGGTGCAACAGGACTTCCAGGGGTGAAGTCAGCACTATCGGCCTCCAATTCAGGTAACACAGGATACAGGATCGAGACTCGGTAGTGCGACAAGTGTGGGGAGATAGGACACCTGAGACAGACTTGTCCTAAGCCACCAAAGGAGAGAAATGCAGGTGGGCGGGGACAGTCTAGGAGTCGCGGTCGCGGCAGTGGAGGTCACAGAGGTGGTGGAAGAGGGGTTACCGGGCAAATCTGATGGTAGCAGAGGAAGAGAAAGAATGAGGTATGGCTGATGTGGGTCATTCTAAAGAGAAGCAGGCAGTCGTGGATGCTTACGCTCAGTTGATGAAGAGAAAGCAAAAGGGTGTATTCGATGATGCATCCACCTCATCTTCATCCAGAGGTAACATTGATTCCTTTGCTCACTCAGCCACCGGTACTTGTGATCCACTTGCTCTAGCCTCGATATCCACCACTAGATCACCAGATTGGATAGTCGACTCTGGTGCATCTAGACATGTGACTGGTGCTGCTAGAGAATTTTCTTTCTATACTCACCTAGCAGTTCCAGAGAGCATTTAGACTGCCGATGGTATGGCTCAGCCCGTGGTTGGTAAGGGTACCGTGTAATGTACCAACACTTTGACCTTGTCTAATGTCTTGCATGCTCTTTCCTTTTCTGTGAATCTCTTATCCATAAGTGCCATTATATTACAACTAAAATGTGTCGTTTTGTTTGATATTCCCAAGGTGGTCTTCCAGGAGAAGGAGACCGGCAGGCGACTTGGGACTGGCACATGGTATAACGGGTTATGGTACCTGGATAGGGAGAGCATGGACTCGGCTCTTTCATCAGTTGTAGAGGGTGTTAGAGGAGTTGGGAGGAGTGTAGAAGATGTACTGCTGCTTCATCATAGGCGTTTGGGTCACCCTTCCTTCTCTGTCTTGAGTAGGTTGTACCGGCTCTTGTTTGAGAAGGCTAAGAAGGAAAAGCTGATGTGTGATGCGTGTGAGTTAGGGAAACACACCATGAGCTCTTATTCTAGCTCTGGTAGTAGGAGTTCTTCTGCTTTTGACTTGGTGCATTCCGATGTGTGGGGGCCTTGTACCACAACTACGGTGAACAGATTTAGGTACTTTGTTTCCTTCATTGATTGCTTTTCTCGTGTGACTTGGCTCTATCTGATGAAAAACAAGAGTGATGTGTTTGCTTGCTTCAAAGACTTTCACAAAGGAGTTCAGACTCAATACGGTGCAGTTGTGAAGGCATTGAGGTCTGACAATGGGACAGAGTACACCAACAGGGTGTTTGGGGAGTACTTGTCATCCCAGGGAATACAGCATCAAACCACTTGTCCGTACACACCAGAGCAGAATGGGGTAGCCGAACGGAAGAACAGGCATCTCCTTGAGGTGACCCGGAGTATGATGATGTCGATGAATGTACCAAAGTACTTGTGGGGGCAAGCAGTCTTGACAGCAGCCTACTTGATCAATAGGATGCCCTCGCAGGTATTGGATTGGAAGTCTCCGATTGAGATGCTGAGAGGTAAGAAAGAAGATGTTCTTCCTCTCAAAACCTTTGGCTGTGTGTGCTTCGTGCAAGACAATAGACCAAATGTGGGAAAACTGGATCCAAGGGCTGTGAATTGTGTGTTCGTTGGGTACTCGGCTACTCAGAAGGGGTATGTTTGCTGGAGTCCTGTGGAGAGGAGGTTGTTTGTTAGTATGGATGTCACATTTAGAGAGCTTTAGCTATACTACTCATCTCAGGTCGCATCACCCTTTGGGGACTCGCTCGATACAGGAGGTACGAGGTGAGAGGGGGAGGATGGCAGTAGTGGTGAGAGGAGGTTGGTGAGTGTGGGGGATATCCCTTGTCCGCTTGTCCCTCGTCCGCTTGCGCCGATTGTGGAGTCGGCTGTGGTGCCGGAACGGATGGAACGGGTTGAACCTGAGAATGATGGAACTCAGGCTCAGGGGGAGTTGAGAGTGTACACGAGGAGAAGAAAGCAGAATGAGAGAACCGTGCCTACAGTGCCACCTGTGCCAAGTCCATTGTCCCTGCCTCCTCGGACTCCTGAGACACCCACACCATCCACCTCAGACTCATAGTACACAGGTGATATGATTCCTCTCTCTACTCCTCCCGCTCCTCTATCGGTAAGGAGGACTTCTCGCAGCAATGCGAGAGTTCCCCCTGATCGATATGGCTTTCCACATGATATTGCCCAGTTTGTCTCTTACTCTCACATAACACCGGTACATGGAGCATTCATTGCCTCTTTGGACACTGTCTCTATCCCTAAGTGTTGGCAGTTGGCTAAGGAGGATCCAAAGTGGAAAGCTGCCATGCTAGAGGAACTTGGGCCCTGGACAAGAATAAAACCTGGGAGCTTGTGTCACTACCACCAGACAAGAAGGCAGTTGGTTGCAAGTAGGTCTTCACTGTGAAGCAAAACCCAGAGGGGCGGGTTGAGCGATACAAGGCCCGATTGGTAGCAAAGGGGTACAGTCAGACTTATGGCATTGACTATGATGAGACCTTTGCACCCGTGGCAAAGATGAGCACAGTGCGAACACTGATTTCCTTGGCAGCAAATGGGGGTTGGAAGTTACACCAACTCGATGTGAAGAATGCCTTTCTCCATGGTGATTTGTTGGAGGAGGTGTACATGGAGGTACCACCAGGTTTTGGCACGAAACAGACGGTTGGTAAGGTGTGCAGGCTCAAGAAATCTCTTTATGGGCTGAAGCAGTCTCCTCGAGCCTGGTTTGACAGGTTTAGGAGAGCTATGGTAGGCATGGGTATCGGCAGACCATACAATGTTCTTTAGGCGACATGGAGTTCACACTACGATGCTTGCGGTGTATGTGGACGACATGATTATCACTGGTGATGATGAGAGTGAGATTGCTCAGCTAAATGCCATATTGGGCAAGGAGTTTGAGGTAAAGGACTTGGGACAGCTGAGATACTTCCTTGGGATTGATGTAGCTCGTGGTGTAGAGGGGATTGTTTTATCTCCAAGGAAGTATGTGCTAGATTTGCTTACAGAGACAGGTATGCTGGGGTGCAAGCCTGTGGCTACTCCCATTGACCAGAAGTCCAAGCTGAGTGCTGAGGCAGGAGAGCCAATTGATAGAGAGAGGTACCAGAGGTTGGTGGGCCGCTTGATCTATCTGAACCACACTCGTCCCGACATATCATTTGCTGTGAGTGTGGTGAGCCGCATATGCCACTATATGCATGATCCTAAGGAGGGTCACATGGATGCTGTGTACCAGATTTTGAGATACCTGAAGAGTGCACCAGGGAAGGGGTCGATCTTCAGGAAGAATGGGTATTTGAACATTGAGGGCTATTGTGATTCAGACTGGGCTAGTTGTGCTGATGACAGAAAGTCCACGTCTCGATATTGCATGTTTGTAGAAGGCAATCTGGTCTCCTAGAAGAGCAAGAAGCAAACAGTGGTTGCGAGATCCACAGCCGAGACAGAGTACAGGGCCATGGCCCTAGGTGTGGCAGAGATGTTGTGGTTGAGAGCCTTGCTGGTGGAGCTCAAGATGGACCAAGGGGCCCAAATGAGGTTGTGGTGCGATAACAAGTTAGTCATCAGTATCGCTAACAATCCAGTGCAGCATGATAGAACCAAGCATATCGAGATCGATAGGTTCTTCATCAAGGAGAAGTTGAACAGTGGACTTCTGGAGTTAGGCCATGTTGCAACTAAAAACCAAGCAGCAGATTGTCTGACGAAAGGCCTCAATTTGTTGGACTTAGCGAGAGGATGTGACAAGATGGGCTTAGTGGATATCTTTCGCCCATCTTGAGGGGGAGTGTTGAGATATATTGTATGTTTACATATTGTCGGAGTTTCTAGGGGCCTATAGGTAAATAGGCCATTATGGAATAGTCTAGAGTGTTATTTGTAAGAGTGCGTTGTAAGGCTTATATAAGCCCGAGTCATTGATCAATAAAGCATCTTTTGGCTCATTTTTCTATTATCTATATCATTTTATCTATACACGTGTAAAAATTATAACATTTCAATTTTGTTTTGGTTGTCATCAAGAGCTTGTAAAAAACGTACTAATAAGAATAATTTCTAGACGTTGATTTTTGAACTTATTGATTCACATAAAAACAAAATTGAAATGTGATAATTTTTTATGTGCATATAGATAAAATGAGTAGATCATATCCAACGGTTTTATTTTGACTTTTAAGTATTAAATTTTGAGTTATTAAAGTTTTTAAAAATGAATGCATAGTGGAGGCACAAAATATGAAGGCATTTGAACCCTCATCTATTATAAAGGGGGCTAAAGCGCGTATATGCCCAAAAAATAATTTGTTCATATATTAAATTAGATAACACTTTATTCCCCTTCCCTTCTAGAAGGTCACTAGTATAAAATGGTTGCATATAGAGAAAAACCAAATTGAGACTTCAACGAAATGTTATCAACAGTTTACACGAGTGATGCACAAAAATAACTTTCTATCTTATTCATATAGAAAAATTCTCTACATCAAATTTTGGACAAACAGAAGCAAATTTCTCATAACAAAGTCAAAACAAAGAATGTTGTATTTGGTTTTCTTTGTTGTTGCTTGGCCACAATTGTTGTCGCCTCTGAAAAAAAGATAGGCCCAAAAAAATGAAAACACAAGTTCTTTGAAAGAAACCTACCTCGGAAACAAAAAGATCGAAATTTTTTTTAAGGTTAAAAAGATAGAAATTTTGTATAAGATTCAGGCCCTAGAAAACCCAAAACTTCAAAAGCTAATTGGCACCATTACAAACAAAATAAAGGTTGACGTATTCACTTTCTGAACTTTCTACTGACGCAAACATATTCGTAATATAATAGAGACGAATTTGAGAGAAAATGATGATCAATTTGGTAGGAAGAAGTTTCTTACTGATATTAATCGTCGTTGCTGGCTTATGAACATGAGCAATCACCAGCTTCTTATTCCTATCCGAAATTTGCAAAGCCCAAATTAGATTCGCCTTGTTTTCCTTCACCTCCTTCCCCACCGCCACATACACTTTTTCAACTAGTCCCTCATTTTCTTCCCTTCTCTCTTCCAGTTCCTCCATTTCCACAAGATGCCTTCTCGCAGAGTAGCAGCCAGCAAACTATACGTTGAATAAAGTGGGCCAATGGAGTGTGTTTACTTACATATGACAAGAGCTACTTTGTACGGAGCTCTTTGTCGTACTATCGAAGAAGAAATTAGAGAAAAGAGAAACAGGTAGACCTTTTTGGAGATGCTCGATTTTTGCGAGGGAAAGGCGATAGGGATTTTTTTATTGGTAGTAATTATCAGAAAATAAGAAAGAAAAACAGTAAGAGTACAGCAATATTTATATTGGTAGTAAGATCAGTAGGAATCTTATCGATCGAAAAAATAAAAAAATTTCGAACGGTATGAATCTCACCGATCTTAAATATCAAAATGTTTCGAACGGCATGACTCTCACCGAACGTAACCCTTTTGTTATTTTTTTAATTTGTCCAACGGTATGAAATACGTTGTCTTGCTTCCCTTCTTTGTCTTTCTTTTCTTTTTTTAATCATATGTAGTGTATGATTTTGATTGGTTTATATAATATATAGTGTTATAACAATAGTCTTGCTTCCCTTCTTTGTTTTTTCTTTTCTATTTTTAATCATATGTAGTGTATGATTTTGATTGGTTAATATAATATATAGTGTTATAACAATATTAATAACAAAATAACAAAAGGGTTACGATCGGTGAGAGTCATACCGTTCGAAATTTTTTGATATTTAAGATCGGTGAGATTCATACCGTTCGAAACTTTTTTATTTTGTCGATCAGTAAGATTCCTACCAATCTTATTACGAATATAAATATTACTGTACTCTTACTGTTTCTCTTTCTTATTTTCTGTTAATTACTATCAATAAAAAATTTCCAATGCGATGGGATGGAAAGGGTCTGATAGAGAAAGAGCGTTTACAAAAAATTATAAGATAGACCTGTTGTATTAGAAATAGAGAGCACACCAATGCTGACTTGACTTCTGGAGGGTGATATAACCTAATTGGTTATTAGAACAGTTCCAGATAAAATTTCTCCCGCTAGGACGGGCAAAGTAATAGTGTAATTTGATGTATATAAATGGGAGTATGGCTAAATTGCTGCCGGCAGCATTCTGGCCAGCTGCTGCCGCGGGCATTTCGGTCATTTCCGGTGTTCAAACAGCAAATCCGAACCATTCAACGTGTTCTAAATATTAAAATCTACTTGGAGACCAAATTTTACATTTTTTGGAATTTTTTAGCTATTTATTAGGCCACTTTGAAATTGGCTGATCCGGGTGAACAGTGCACCAAAATTCTGGACCATGTGATCTGGAATTTTCAAAGTGGCTTCATAAATAGTAAAAAAATTCCAAAAAATGTAAAATTTGGTCTCCAAGTAGATTTTAATATTTAGAACACGTTGAATGGTTCGGATTTGTTGTTTGAACACCGGAAATGACCGAAATGCCTCCGGCAGCAGCTGGCCAGAATGCTGCCGGCAGCAATTTAGCCATACTCTATAAATGGAACAGGAATATGGACCAAAATAGATAAAGCAGAACTCATGAGTTGTACTTGTGATAAAAAATGCTCTTGTATTTTATAAGTTGGAAATTTTTAATCTAATAATTATCATCAATTACAATAATTCAAGGTAATTTATTATTGGTGTAAGAATGATTATTTGAAAGTTTATAATTGAAGACTCGAGCTCTTTGGAGCAGATTCTGTTCAAATGTATGCCTTTTGGATTTGGTGGTCAATCAGAACCGTTCAATTAGCATGAAGATTTTTGTACACTTTATCATTACAAATTGTGAAGTTATTTGTGACAATTTAATGCAAATTGAATGATTATAATTGAGTATTGCATCAAGTTTGATCTGATGCTCATCGGACTCTCCAATTTCATTAAACATAGGATTATGCTTTGATGATTGTTCTATAATTTTGCCTACTTTTACTGTATACAGATTTCATACGAAATTCGAATTTACTAGGAGGCTTTTTTATTAGTTGATCATATACATGTGTCTCTAGGAATACGATATTTTTTCTCGTAAATATATGATGAAAAATAAAAGACTTCTATTTATACGTTTGGTCCATTTAGTAGAACGGACTTCAATGGAATATCAAACGGACTCTTTCAATGTAATCTAAGCAAAGAAATCTCTATAAGACAGAGAAATTCAAAATATAGCAACTTGAGAGAAAAGGGAAATTCAAAAAATGGTTCAATAGTTGTATTTTTTTTATTTCTCCATAGACTCTTTGCTAATGAAGTTGATAGTTTCATAACTTTTATTTATTTATTTTTGAATTAGCTTTTGCGATAACCTTCCCTCTCCCTCTTTACGAGATAAGGATGAAATAGTTGGATTACATTAAGAAGGAAACATTCTCAAGTTCCAACAAAAAGAGTCGCTGTTTCCTAAAAAAATAAAATAAAAAAGAACCAAGTAAAATGATCCTACTCTAAGTTGGGGCCCATTGATAAAAATAATTCATGCAGTGTTGCACCATGTGCAACTTAAAATACGAATTACTAATTCCTCCGAAAAGTTGGCATCCGAACCAAGTAGCAGAGGGGGGAATAAGTATCTCTCAGATAAAGTAAAGGAGACTCACAATTTTATAATCTAGATTTATTTTAAGTTGAATTAAACTTAATCTGATGTTTACTGAAGATGTAAGATTCTTTTTAATATTGGTGTCAGACTAAAAGAACCGTCCGGATCCACTAATTTTAACTGGTACCAAATTCAGAGGGGGCATTGATGGGAGACCAAATTCTGTCTGATATGCGGTCGAAATCGTCAAATCTATGTTACCGCATAGATTTTCAAGCAATTCGTATGAATTTTCAAAGTTTCAAACGAATTAATTAAATTGAAAATTCTACTATTTATTTAAGATTTTATCACTTCGGTTCAAAATTAAATAAATAGATAATTTTAATCACAACAGCAATTCTAAATATATTTTGTTTTCCACAGCTTGTGATTTATAACCTCTTAAATTAGTTAGAGAGCTTTCTAAATAATTGAAAGGAAATAGATTGAAAACTATCAAAGAATGCGAAATATGTACTAGATATTTATATATTATTTTACGAGTTAGATTAATGTAAAAAAAAAAAAATTTCAGCTGATATATTAAGTGATCAAAAACTTCTATTTTCTCATGTCTAAACTGAGTCAAGTTGCTCGATGTGATTTACACATATAAATTATTTTTAGCCTTTAAGGATACAAAACTTTCAATTATTAAAATTTTACAATCTTTTTTCATATTTTTAAAGATAATATTACACTAGTACAAAAAGCTCCTTCACTGACCCTCAACCACCGACAATTTTACTATGTAACGGTTAGTGTAGAGACTGCGTGACAATATCGTAAATAAGAAGAACTTCAACACTGACTGTTCACTTGTAAACAACTGTCAGTGCACCAACACTGACTATTTTATTTTTCTACCCATCAGTGTTGCTCATACCCTACACCGACCCTTCTATTAAAGAACAATTAGTGTTGAGCAGTTCACCAACACTGACTGTTTTGTTAAGGGAAGCGTCAGTGTTGCTCATACCCTATACCGACCCTTCTATTAAAGAACAGTCAGTGTTGAGCAGTTCACCAACACTGACTGTTTTGTTTAGGGAAGCGTCAGTGTTGCTCATACCCTACACCGATCCTTCTATTAAAGAACAGTCAGTGTTGAGCAGTTCACCAACACTGACTATTTTGTTAAGGGAAGCGTTAGTGTTGCCTTACCCTACATTGATGGCTCGTTTAATATAACCGTCAGTGTTGATAGTATAGTCTACACCGACTATTTTTTCAATTGAACAGTCAGTGTTGCTCTCCATTGTGTTTCATAAAAAACCTAAGTTAATTTACGTTGGATTTAACAGAATCGTCATTGTTGATCTTTTTACTGATTGTTTTCTCTTATGAACCGTCAGTGTTGATTTATTATTGAAGATATATAAGTCTTTCTCCCAACTCCAGCCGCCATTAATCTGTTTTTTTTTTTTACGTTTTTCGTATTTCAGCCACCAAACAACGTTTTTTCCTCTCTCTAAATTGTACATAGATTTCATGTTAGTCTTGAAAGGAAAGTGAAATTAATTTCACTTGTATATTAAAAAATAAATTGTTAGGGATGTATAACTATTTGAGACTAAAAATTTATGCATTGTGTATATTTTGTAAAGAATTTAAAAATTAAGTTTATTTGTTTAAATTGAATTTATAGATGCAATAAGTATTTTATCGTTGTAATTCATAAAATAGGATTGAAATTATATATGGTAAGATGTTCGTTGTATAGTGTTTAAAAGTTTGTTAATGATGGAATGGAAAACCTAATACAATGTAAATTACTAATTAATTGTTTCATCGAAAAATTGCAATGCTTGTTTATTAGAATGAACATATTCTATTTAATAAGTATGATTAGTAATTTACGTGATTAGTGAAATTTAGGTAATTAACATCAAATTTTGACTTTAATTTTAGAAAATATTTTGTAATGAAAATTATATTAGTAATATTTATGCAATAATTAATGTTACAACATGTTTATTGCTTAATTAAATGATTTTAACACATTAAATTATATAGCATTACATGCATGTTGCATATATGACTCACATCTTATATGCATGAACATGAAACATAAACTCTTGTTTCATGAATTAATGAAGACGCTTGGGAATATGTCGTCCGTGGGTCGATTGAAACCGTTTAAGTTAAAGAGCACTACATTTATTGTCTTGCATCCAAGTTTGATCCAAATTTGTTTTTATTTATCCATCCATCTAGTTGACTGAAAATTGAAGCATCGTATGACCATAAACACTTCGTGTTGGATCGAAGCTCATACATAATAAAACTTTTGAACTTTTATGTTGGTTACGTTCAATGTTCTCCCTTGATCATTTTAAAATAGATTTGGAATGATTTCATTGCAGATCGACCGTTGATTTCCCGTGTGAAAATGAACAGTCCGATTCCAAACTTCCTTTTATGTTGATTTTATTGTCAATTTTTTTTATAATTTTTGATTCACTGATTATTTTTATTCCGGAACCGTCAGTGTTGATACCTTTACTGACTATTTTTATTTCGGAACCGTCAGTGTTGATATACTATATTGACTATTTTTAATTAGAAACCGTCAGTGTTGAAGTCATATACTAACTGTTTTTATTTCGGAACTGTCAGTGTTGATATACTAAATTGACTGTTTTTTTTATTTTCGGAGCCATCAGTGTTGGTTCATTTCCCTTCTGAAAATTTTCCTTCTCGGATTTATATCTTTCGATCAGCCGCGAAGAACTTCATTTCCCCTCCCAAATCTATCGAATCTCCGCCTCCGCCTTGCTATCTCCCAAAGCTATCGAGTCTCCCGCCTTGCTGTCTCTCCCCCGACCTGCCTCGCCCGAGCACAAACCCTCACCCGAGCACCTGATCATCATTGCTGAATGCTGATATACATATTAGGCCTATGGGCTAAAAGAAAAAGTAATTTAGTTGGATGCAAACTTTTGAAGCGATATGAAATCCAAAATGATGTATAGCTGCGCAAATTCTACAGTTTTTTTTTACGCAAAGCACTGACTCCTCATTTGCGGTATGTGCCATTACTTCTCCGTTCTTTCTTAATATAAATATTTGCAAATTTATGAAATTATCGTGTAGCAATTTGGTGCTATACCTGTTGCTGTTGGATCTTTTTGTGCATAGCTATTGTTACAAATCACCACCTTGCATTTCTGTTAATTCATTGAAATGTGGTAATACATACTGAAAATGTGCAAATCAGTCTCACCCAGATGTGATGAAATTACAAAATGACCACTTTAGTAACTCTGAAATATCTCACTCTATTACCACTTTTAGTATGCAAAACAGTACCCTTTTTTGCCGGTCAGTTGTTGGTTGCTAGTTTTCATTGGAAAAATTTCTTGTGTAATCCTGAATTATGTTGATCCTATATTAAACTCATAATTAAATGGAAAACATGTATTCTTAATAATCACAAGATGTATTCCTCCTAACTCTCACCTCTTCACTTTTTTTTTGTTTCTTTTCTGAAAGTGCTTAAATTACCCTTTCTCGCTCATCTTGTTTAGATCAATTAGTGAGCCAAGTCTTGTTGTAGGCAACAGTTGGGAGTACATAACAGGAGTATGGATACAATTTCTTGATGATATAATGAATATCGCCCATTTTATTTCTTTTTACAATTTTTTTCAGATTTTTAAAGATAATATTCATTATTTGATATACAGATGTTTTTTTTATTTTATTTTTACTATTATAGGGTCATATTTTAAATATTTGAAAAATATATAATTGAGTATCTCATAAGTTTATGTGTAGATTATTTGACAATCGGATTGACTGTTTTGAATTTTTTTCTATTTTAATTAAAACATAAATATTTTTTTATAATAGGCTAACTCGTTTTATGTTCTAATTTTCCAAGAATATTGATTTTTTTCTTTTCTCGTGATATTGTTGGCTTCTTGTTTCTAACAGAATCCTCGAGTTTTCATCTAACTAAAGAAATGTAGTGTTTTCTTTTTGTATGTATTTCATTGGTGACTTGCGAGACACCTCGCATGGGAAAAAAAACATATTCTACAAATCAAACAATCTTTGCAAGTATTTTTGTAAGTAAATTTGGAATTTACACCCTCTCCATTACTGCACAAGTAGGGGTGGCAACGAGCTGGGTCCAGCTCACACTCATCACGAGTTGGCTTTAGAGGTCCGAGCTGAAATATCAGCTTGAAATTGTCACGAGCTGGATGATGAAGCCAAAACATAAAGCGAAAATCACTATCTTTTCTTTCGAAAAATGGCGAAAAGCGAATATGCAAAGTAGCTATTTTTCCGATTTATTTACCGCAAACGTGTTTTTAGGACTTTTTGGCATATTTTTGTGAAAGTTGCATATTTAGACCAAAAACAGAGCAAAAGTGTCATCTTTAGACGATTTATGAAGATAGCACCAAAACAGGGCATCACATGGAGCATGCAACACCTCACACGAAGTGCACAACATGCGAAATAGTGAAAAATACAGAAAATCTACTAAGTCAGGAAGCCGTACGGCCTCCTCTATGCTGCATGCGGCATACCCAGATGCCTCACGATCCGTGGACTGTTTTCTTAGGATCAAATCATCAACCATTGATGCTATTTTTGGCAAAATTATTCTGAAAGGACGCGATTGCTTCAGCGACAAGCTTTCATAGTTATTTTTGGCTTTAGCGACAAGATTTCATAGTTATTTTTGGCTTCATTGATCTAGTAGCAACGGTAATATTTTCTGTGTGAGAGGTCACATATTTGAAATCCGGAAGAGACAATCTTCTGTGGATATTAAATAGTTGGGTTACCTGGGGAAGAAAAAAGCCAAAACCCTTATCCATCAGGCTACCTACTAAGGCCCTCAAAAAGTCTGGGAAGTCCTCTACTGTTTCATACAGTGGTTTGGGCAGGAAATCATTTGCTGGCACACCTAGAGGTATCGGTAGGAGACTTAGAAGTGCTGGAGGTGCATCTCCAGCAAAAGCTATTTATATCTCTGATTCAGAAACTGTGACTACCCCTGCTGTGATTGACAGCAACCCAAGAAGAGCACAACTGGCCAAGCCTAGGAGGAGCCTGAGAGTGACTGTACAAGCTGATCCAGCTTCCACCATGAGCAAGGCTCAAAAAAGAAAAACTGATCCTGGTAGCAGCTCTACAGGTATGCGTTTAATTAATACTTTTCCTTATTCGAGATTGACATTAGCCCAAATAATTGAGCCTTTCTTAGTGTATCAAATAAATCTAGGCAATTGTGATGAAGACATACCACTAATTATAGCTTGTATTCAACAGATGGATAGGTCCCAATTTGAAGTAGTAGTCAAAAATTTACTTAGTTCTCCTAGGACAAACTCTCCATTAGCTACTCTTACTTTAGAAGACTTAGCTCCTCATGTTAGTGTAGATAATAATGTAGATAGTAGTTATCCTAGTAGAGATATTAGCCTTCCCTCATGAATATAAATCTCTTGAATTGGAACTGTAGAGGATTAAATTCTACTAGGAAAAAACAAATACTTAGAGAATTAATAGTAAATCATAATGTAGACATAGTAGCTATACAAGAAACTAAGAAAGAGGAATTTTCTAATAGAACTTTGAGAACTCTATCTCTTAGAATAGATCAATGGGTATGGGTCCCATCTAGAGGTAGGTCAGGGGGCATCCTCTTTGGATGTGATAGTAATAAAGTCAATATAATACAACATACAGCTCATACATTTTGTCTAGATGTGATAGTAGAACACAAAGGAGATAACACAAAATGGCAAATAACTATAGTATATGGGCCAGTCTTAAGAAATCTTAAACAATCATTTTGGGAGGAACTTTCTCAAGTTAAAGACTCCACTAGAGATATGTGGTTAGTGTGTAGAGATTTTAATTCAATTAGAAAAAAAGAGGAAAAATCTGGACCAAACTTTGATGTCTCACTAAGTAGACATTTTAACTCCTTTGTAAATGCACATCACCTAATAGAACACAAATTACAAACTAGAAAATTTACTTGAAATAATGGTAGAAATTTTGTGCTATTAGATAGAATTTTCACTTCTGTGGCTTGGGACCAACAATACCCTTTTAGTTCCATATCTGACCTTAGCAGCACTGGGTCTGATCATTGCCCTTTGCTGTTCCAAACCTCTAACAATACACATGCTAAACCTCATAAATTTAGATTTGATCCAGTTTGGACTGAACAAGAAGATTTTGTTAGACTAATGCAAAAATGGTGGTATGAAAAACATTTGATAGAAGTAGATATTGCTGCTAGCTGGAATAGGAAACTTAAACATGTTAAGAAAAAAATTTAAGGTTGGGCTAGGAATTATTATGGTCAAAAGAAAAAAGGAAAAAGCACAATTAAATGATATTTTACATGATTTAGAAATCATTAAAGAGAATAGGACATTCACACCTTTAGAAGAAGAACAATGGCTAGATAGTAAACATAGATTCATATAATTTACCAGGAAGAGGAAACACATTGGAAAAATAAATCTAAATAACAATGGTTGGAACAAGGGGATTACAATACCAAATTTTTTCACACCATTGCTACACATAGATCTAGAAAAAATATGATTCATGCTTTAGAGATTAATGGTACCCTTAACTATAATATAGATGATATTAAAACACATGCTTTTGATTATTATAAAGACCTATTAGGGACATTTGGTTTTAAATATGAACATTTAGATAAAAAGTTTTGGGACCCTGATGATATCTTATTAGACAGTGAACAATGGGAATTAGAGAGACCCTTTACAGAAATAGAGCTTAAACAAGCTGTTTTTTCGTCAGAACCTAATGGGGCTCCAGATCCTGATGGGTTTAGTTTTAAGTTTTACCAATTCTTTTGGGATTTGATTAAATCTGATCTGATGCTTCTATTACACTATTTCTATGAACATAAGCTGGATTTATATAAACTAAACAAGTCTTGTATATGTCTCATCCCAAAAGAAAAGGGTGCTACTCTTATTAAAAAATTTAGGCCTATTAGTTTAGTTAATTGTAGCTTTAAAATCCTTTCCAAATTACTCACTATTAGGATGGAACAAGTAATGCCTAGGTTAATTGATCATAGCCAATCAGCATTTCTCAAAAATAGGTACATTTTAGACAATATGATTCTTAGTCAGGAAATTATCCATTCCTGTCAACTTAGTAATCAACCTGGAGTAGTAATTAAAGTAGATTTTGAAAAGACTTATGATAAGATACATTGGGATTATCTCTTAGAAGTATTCACTAGTAGAAATTTTGGTAACAAATGGATACAATGGATTACTCTGTGGTTGCACAGTTCTCAATCTTGTCTAACCATAAATGGTGAACTCACAGAGTTTTTCTATTGTAAGAGAGGGGTTAGACAGGGTGATCCTTTGTCACCTTTACTATACATTTTAGCAGCTGATACACTTAGTAAGATTTTTAACAAAGGTAGGAAGGCACATGTTATTCAAGGTTTAGGGCCAGCTTGCATAGATAATTTAGCTGTCACCAATTGCCATTATGCAGATGATACCATTCTATTCCTAGCAGCCAATGACACCAATATAGAAAATGCATGGTGGGCCATGCTTGCTTTTGAAGCATTGTCTGGCATCAAAATGAACTATGACAAAACTGAACTATACACCTTAAATAGCCCTGAAACTGAAAACATACATCAGCTGTTTAGATGCCGGCAAGGACAATTTCCAATTAAGTACTTAGGGCTTCCTCTACATAAAACTAAACTTTCTGTGGCTGACTAGACTTTTTTAATAGACAAAATAGAAAATAGATTACCTAGTTGGCAAGGACAATTATTATCAATATGTGGTAGGGTTACTCTCCTTAATTCAGTTTTAACTTCCATTCCTCTCTATGCACTGTCAGTATTTAAAATCCCTGCTACTGTACTTAAAGACATAGATAAAATTAGACATAGGTTCCTATGGCAAGGTTCTGAAAAGAAGTTTAAATATGCACTGATGAATTGGGAGACCATATGTGTAGCCAAACAATTTGGGGGATTTGGGGTTTTAGATCTAAATGAGATGAATATAGCATTACTATTAAAATGGTGGTGGAAATATAAAAATGATCAATAACAAGGGATGTGGAAAACTGTGATACAGTTTAAATATGATACTTACCCCTTATCTCCTTTATCTCCCTTCTGGGCTAGCATTGTTAAATTAGAACATATAGGCAATATTAGTGTGACTTATTCCCCAGGGGGACACTCATTAGTTAAATTCTGGACTGACATTTGGTACCTCAACTGTTCTTTAGCTACAAGATACCCATTTGTATACCAACTCTGTAGGAATAAAAAAATATTACTAGAGGAGGTCATTCACTATCAGGGGACCAGAATACAATTTCACAACACTCTAACTGGGGCAAATCTCAGGGACTGGTTAGAAATTCTGCAAATAATTAGTGTTACTTCTTTCACTCATGATAGTGATACATTATCTTGGAGATGAGAAACATCAGGGAAGTTCTCTACCCAATCTTTATATAAATTTTGAAATTTTAGAGGAATTATACCTATATTACCCATGCTATGGTGGACATTACCAATACCACCTAAAATTAGGGTGTTCATGTGGCTTACACAACATAATAAAATCCTTACTAAAAGCAACTTAGTTAGCTAAGGGTGGACAGGAGACCAACATTGTTTGCTGCGCCTTGAAACTGAAACTGTCACACATTTGTTCCTTAAATGCCCACTGACTCAACAGATTTGGTTCTGGTTAGGACAAAGTCAAGACATCATGCATACTTGGGAGCATTTCCATGATATTATTGATTTTGCTTGTCATCTATCTGTTGTGCAAAGATCTGGATGTTTCATTGTTTTTAGTGCACTATGCTGGAATGTCTGGAAACATAGAAATGATCTTTGCTTTAATAGTAAATCTCCTCAAACTGCCAGATCTCTAATACTACTAATCAAACCTATGGTGATATATTGGACAGGTCACCTAAACTCTAATGTCCAGACTGTTGTTGGTGACTGGCTCCCAGTGATGGAGGATGCAATACCACTGGCAAGTTATATGCCTCTGGACATGGTGGTCTACCAGGACCCTGATGAGCAGATGCCTCCTGCAAGAAGACTCCCAAGTGCTGTTATTTTGTTTTAGTAGTATACTTACTTAGCCCCTTACTATGTGGTTTTGTTAGCTCCACTTTACCATTTTTCTGGTGTTTGGACAGCTCCTGTTTATGGCTGTTGCTTTTGATATATTTCATTCACTGTTATGAATTTGGATGTCTCAGCCTAGCTTCTGACTAGTTATACTGGTTTTTGTAATTATATATTTCAGAAATGAAATGAGCTTTTATGCCTCTTTAAAAAAAAAAGAGATAAGGAATCTCGTTAAAATATAGATGTTGCTCGTTTTATTCGAAACTTTTAAAGAAAAAAATAAAATAAAATAATATCCAAAAGGTTTGCTTGGGAAAAATAATTAAAAAATAAGAGTAAAGATGTTGTCCCCCCACTCCAGTCCCCTAAACGTCCCCCCCCCCCCCCCCCCCCAAATTCTAACTAACTTTGTCAATCATTAAACCACCTTGAAAAACTTGTAAAACGTGTAAAAGATGAGTCCAATTTTTTTCTTTAAATACTTGATATCATAAGTATGAATACTTGATGAATTATATATGAATATTTGATAACTTAGGTATGAATACTTTCCATTTTGTATGAATACTTTTCATATTTGAATATTTAATACCTTGAAAAACGTGTAAAAGTATGTCATCATGGATCTCATTTGAAAGAGAAAATTGTGTAGAACACGTTCGTGGTTTTAGATTTGCAAAATTCCTCATAGATCGTCCCAAAAATTGGTTAGATTGAACGGAGAAAAAAAAAACCACCTTGAAAAACGTGTAAAAGATGAGTAGGTATTGTGTCCAGTTTTTTTTTATGTACTTGATATCTTAGGTATGAATACTTGATGAATTATATATGAATACTTGATATCTTAGGTATTCATACTTTCTATTTTGTATGTGAATTAATTTAATCAATGATGGGGGACTGGTGGTGTGATCCACGTGACTTTTTGGTTGTGGTCCCCAATGCAGTATGACAGTTACTGCCCCCGAAAAGTAATGGTCCCCAGTTTGTATGTGAATTAATACTTGATATCTTAGGTATGAATACTTGATGAATTATATATGAATACTTTCCATGTTGTTGAATGGGGGACTGACAGTTGTACTTTGACCGTTAGAGGGACTGACAGTTGTACTTGGACAGTTAGGGGGACGTTTAGGGGACTGAATGGGGGGGACTGTTAGTCGATCCCAAAAAATAATTATTGATTCATCTGTTGGTGTTCGACAACTGGAAGCAGAAATGATCAGTTCCGAGTTTGGTAGAACCACCATCAATCATTTTGAGTGATTTGAAATAAACCTTCATTATTCATTAATTACTTATCAATAATTCGGATGACAGTATCCTATTAATTCGGGGTGGAAATAACCTTTTTAGGTATTTCACCTCTCTGTTTCGTAGTAATCAGTAGCGGAGCTATAGTACTACAGGGGTAGGCAGTTGCCTACCCATGGAAATTTTTTTTTTTTTTTTGGACTACGTTCTTTAATGGGTCTTGCCTACTCCTAGATTCGATTCTGCCTACCCCTGGATTCAATTCGGAGTTAACAATTGTCAGTTCAGAATTCAGATATGGATGTGTGAGTCGTTTAATATAATTAGGGAAGAAGGGTATTTTTAAATCTTTGTTCATTTAAGATCATCATATCAGATTCTATGGCCGTCTGCACAATAGATATTTATATTTTTATGGAGGTGATTCGAACCCGAATCCGTTTAGAAAAAAAAATCCGAACCCGATCAATATCTGCCTACCCCTGACTCAAATCCAGGCTACGCCATTGGTAGTAATTGCACGAATGAAGTCGCCTAGACTATTGATTGTGTCATTATGCAATTTTGACCTTGCGAGCCATAACAAGGCATTGGCTAGTTGGATTTCTAAAAGAGCGGTCCCATAAGTATCGAATTAAATTCAGTCTGCTGTTCAGTTAGAACTGTTCGATCAGTATCAGTGTTCATGCGCACTGTTTAGATTTACAGACGAACTTTTCGGGCAAAGAATTCCACAAAGACTATTCTCCACTGGGGTCGTTTCAATTTATAGGCAAAAAGTTCAACCAAACTTTTCGGGCCCATGAATTTGAAGCAAATAAAGGAAGCCCAATTTCCAGCAGCGAGAATGCAAACAAATGGAAGCCGCCTTCCTTATTATTCTTTAGGCTTTACCAATTAAGAACTTGAAATATTTTCCAAGGCAGTATGTGTTATAGGAGTTATGTGAGGGAAAGGAAAGAGAGATCGATCCTAAATTCCTAATCGTACTCCGTTACTTGTTTCAGAATACTAAAAATCGGGTGGAAAGCAGGCAGAACTAAAAGAAGCGGTGGTAAAATCGACGTATAAATTTTCAGCAAATTTTGTCACCGTAAATCAAAATGAAATGAAGGCGAAAAATTTATGTTGCCCTCTTCTTCTTCTCCTTTCTTGTACATCCTCCAATTTGAAGTACACTCCAAGCGAAACACTCAAACAAACTGACAAAAATCAGTTTTCACAGAAACATAGCAACATAAATAATTTACTGTGTTCATGAATAATTATAGCGAGAAGTAAAATAAGTTTCTTCAAGTACGCCAAAGATGTAGCAAAAGGCGGAAAGAATTTACTCTACAATTTCCTTATTTCTATAGTATAATTTTCTTATTCATATAGTATAATTTGTTATTTTAAGAAAAATAACAGGGAACCTTAATCTCATAGGTCCGAATAGGTTGCTTCGTTGATTAAAACAGAGTTTCGGAACATTAAATAAGATATATAGTTTAGGCGATACTATGAGTATGATCATACCTAAATAAGTTCACAGAAAATTTGTTTAAAGAGACAAAAATTGTGCTCGAATAAGCATCCTCAAACCTTTACTTACACTTACCTACAATTGTCCAGAAAAACTAACCCTTCTTACAAACACCGCAACTAAACCCATTTTAGTCAAATTTATTCCAAAAACAATTTTGTACCTTGATTTTAAGCCTGCATCAGAGATCCTAGAATTTAGTCTTCCATGTCTATTGCCATAGAATATTCGGGTCAGCTGCTTTGACCCAATTTTTTTTTCGCCTCTTTCTTTTTCTCATCTCATTTTTTTTTACTGGGGAACCGACGGACCATATCGTTTCAAGGCCACGTGGGTGTAACTGACTAATTCAAATTGGGCTGGAGTAAGTTGACATAATGATATTATAATATGGTATTTTCGATATGAAAGGCACATCGGCCCAATATGAATCATAGTTCTTTTCTTGGGTAATTATTTTTTTAAAAACATCGAGTTTTAATAGTTCGACCATGATTTTAAAGCACAAGCCGGATTACAAAATAGCAAATACTACAAACAGTTCAAACTATTCACACTATTATCTATCAGGACGAACTACAAAAATCAGATTGGGGAGCTAAAATATATTATGCATAGCATGTGATGCAAGTCTCAACAACCATAAAGTAGAATTTGACCGCTCGACTACAAACACATTTTTAGTATTTTATAAGAATGAACTTTGGACGGAGGTAGATTTTTAAATTACGGAGGTCAAACCTCAAAAGTTTCGAATGAAATCAATTATATAAAATTTTTATAAAAAATACAGAGGTTAATTTTATAGTATTCATAGTATTTAATCTAAATTATACAGTAAAATTGTGTCAAGTATAATTTTTTTTTAAATGAGTGGCTCCACCTCTGGACTAAACTATATAAAACTTTAAAAAAAAAATCATTTAAATTTTAATATATATAATTAAAATTTTAAAATTATAGAAGTGGTTGATTACCTCTATATAAATTGGCTGTAGATTTACTTCTGCTTTGTGTATATTGAAATTATAGTGAAAAGCATTACATATATCACCGTCCATTTCGATTTCATTATTTTCATGGGTCGTCCTGGTCATGTACTTTATGTTGAAGAGTTGCAAGAGAAATTCTATTTCTTTTTTGGTATATATTGTCTGACGACCAAGCAAGAATAAGCGGCTCAATTATTGCGACTTGCGAGCTAACTTGATCTTCTGGTATATATGGATAGCATCATTAATATTTTAATGTATGATCGTTTTAAACGAGTCATACTTCATCCGCAATCAGTAGTCAGAAAATATTTGACACTTTGCCAGAATCTTCAACGGGCATGGTAAGGATCGGGTGAAAATATTTTTATATTCGTATCCGTTACAAATTGTCATTGTCCATATCTTATCTTTATTCATTACAAATTATCTTAATTACTTGTTATGGTTGTCGGATAACGAAACGGTAGCGGGTAAATAACGGATAATACTAATATAATAATTATTTTTATAATTTATTAAATAAAACATTAAAACATATACATAAATTTCAGACAGTACTTTGTTGGAAAAAAAAAATCCAATCATGCTAAGCACAAGTAAACTAATTAAAGTGCCATGTTGGTACCTTATTTCATTCATAAAAGACTAGGGTTTCCTGTGGATACAAATGAATTAGTTTCAATGCTTGCACAACATGCACGTGTATGATCATTTGTTTAAATATTAAGTACTCTTTTCAACGCTCATTAATATATATATATATATATATATATATATAGAGAGAGAGAGAGAGAGAGAGAGAGAGTGGCTAAGGTCAAAGTGGTATGACCAAGGTCTTGGTGCTACCAATTAGTTTTTGCAATTTTAAAGTTCAAATAGTCGATTCAAACCGTTAGATGTTCAATCTATATTAAAATCTGCTTGGAGACCAAATTTTACATTTTTTTGAATTTTTTTACTATTTTTTAAGCCACTTTGAAAATGACAAATCCGGGTGAACAGTAAAAACAGTGCAACCAAATTCTGGACCATGTGATCAGCAATTTTCAAAGTGGCTTAAAAAATAGTAAAAAAATTCCAAAAAAATGTAAAATTTGGTCTCCAAACAGATTTTAATATAGAGATCACATCTAACGGTTTAGATCGATCGTTTGGACTTTGAAAATCCAAAAACGACTTGGTAGCACCAAAGGCCTTGGTCATACCACTTTGATCTTAGCCACTATATATATATATATATATATATATATATATATATACTATGGTGAGTTGTGAAGTAAAACAACGTTTTACTTCAAGCCATATTTTCATTTTGAAAATCCAAACAACCGATCCAAACCGCTCAACATGTTCTAAATATTGAAATGTGCTTGGAGACTAAATTTTACATTTTTTGGATTTTTTTTTACTATTTATTAAGCCACTTTGAAATCGCTGATCCACTGTGACAGTAAAAAACAGTAAAATTTTCTGGACCACCGGATCAGCAATTTTCAAAGTGGCTTAATAAATAGTAAAAAAATTCCAAAAATTATAAAATTTAGTCTCCAAGCACATTTCAATATTTAGAACATGTTGAGCGGTTCGGATCGGTTGTTTGGATTTTCAAAATAAAAATATGAGCGTGAAGTAAAAATGACCTCTTACTTCACAACTCACCATAGCCCAGCTCTATATACACACACACACACACACACACACACACACACACACATATATATATATATATACACACACACACACACACTAGTATTGTGCCTGTGCGTTGCAACGGGGACACATTATAAAATTGAATAGAATATGAAGATACCTTTTTGTTTGACATTCACATAAAATTAAGAAAAAAATATATTTAAATAAAAATAAAAGACACAAATGAAAAAAAAAACGAAGATCCAAATAATAAATAACAATAAAAGAAACAACAACAAATTAAAAAAACAGATCAAATATAATGAAAAAATTCTTGAAGTATCATTGTACGATTTAATATCTAATTTTCTCCACAGACAAGATAGATCATTAAATGATTTAGAGGAGAAATGATATGTAAAGAAACAAAATTGGAAAAGCTATAATTAAATGATTCAAATAAGAATTTTCTCTACAGATATATTTTTGATAGAATTATTTTAATAATAATAATTTCTCTACATATAAGTTCTCTGCATGAAAATTCTTGATATTCTTCATTTTCTCTCCATATCGGAAATATATGATTGTTTCCATTAGCACAAAATCTGCTCTTCATCTATTCAAAAAGATACAGTAGTCCTAAACAAAATTCGGAAAAGATATGATTGTTTCCATTTTAATTATGGAAAATATAGAAGAAGAGGAAAAATGCAACAGAGGAAACAGAGAAATAAGAAAATAATTTAATTACAGGAATCAGAGATAGCTATAAGGAGAAATAAGGAAATAGATCGCTAGAGATACATTCAAGACAAACCATGTAGCAGTCTATGTAGCAAGTATGTTTTTAACTAAACTTAGACTTCTACACATAAAATAGATGTATTTAATCAAAAGAAGACAGATATGTGATTAGAGGGCTGATATTCAATTAGAAAATTCATCTTTCAATCTCAACCGTTGGCAGATCAGGACAACTACGTGCATAATATAAGAATGGATATATATATATATATATATGAGGAGGGTTCAAATGCCTCCATTTTTTGTGCCTCCACCGTGCCTCCACCATGCCTCCATTTTTAAAACTTTAATAACTCAAAATTTAAAACTTAAAAGACAAAATAAAACCATTGGATATGATCTACATTATTTTATCTATGTGCTCATAAAAAATTATCACATTTTGATTTTGTTTTTATGTGAATCAATAAGTTAAAAAATCAACGTCTAGAAATTATCCACATTAGTACATTTTTTACAAGCTCTTGATGACAACCAAAACAAAATTGAAATGTCATAATTTTTTATACGTGCATAGATAAAATGATGTAGATCATATCCAACGGTTTTATTTTGACTTTTAAGTTTTAAATTTTGAGTTATTAAAGTTTTTAAAAATGGAGGCATGAAAAATGAAGACATTTGAACCCTCCTATATATATATATATATATATAGTATGGCTAAGTTGCTGCCGGCAGCATTTCGGCGAGGTGCTGCCGGCAGCGTTTCGGCCATTCTGGTGTTCAAACAACAAATTTTTTTATATAGATGTTCAATCTATATTAAAATCTACTTGGAGACCAAATTTTACATTTTTTGGAATTTTTTTACTATTTATTAAGCCACTTTGAAAATTGCTGATCCGGGTGAACAGTAAAAACAGTCTGGACCATATGATCTGGAATTTTCAAAGTGGCTTAATAAATAGTAAAAAAATTCCAAAAAATGTAAAATTTAGTCTCCAAGCACATTTCAATATTTAGAAAAAGTTGAACGGTTCGGATCGGGTGTTTGGATTTTGAAATTGCAAAAACGACTCGTTATAACTTCGGCCGAAGTTATAACGTTATGACATTAGCCAACCTCTATATATATATATATATATATTATATAATTACTTGATTAGATAACGGATACGAAATAAACTTTATCCATACTCTTACTTATTTAAATAGCAAAAAAGAATCTTTACCTATATCCGTACCCGTCTTATCAGATACAGTACGGATCGGATAAATGGATAAAATAGTGTCATTGACACCACTACAAGAGTCTTGATACGCTTGCATTGTCTCCCATGTGGTGTCAAGCATCTTGGCGGTGACTTATATGGAATCATACGGACTCAAAGCAACATATTAATTAAAAAAATAAAACTATTGTGATATGATTGGACCACTCGAGTAAGTGTTCATCCATAGAAAACAGAACCATAATCTCTGTCCACAATTTCATGCTATCTTTCTTGACTTGATTGTGCAAATGTCGCTATCTTATGTTCCGGCGGACGGAAATTAATTTGTTTCACATTGTTATTTGTCTGCTACTAAATTATGTTCAATAGCTGCTTCAAATTTTCTCTCTCAAAGTTGATTGAGATCATATCTGTCAAAACTAGACTTATGTAAGTACCTTATTAGTGTTCTGTTTTGGGGTCCCTGATCAGAGTAAATATATTGGCTATTAGTGTTCTGTTTTGGGGTCCCTGATCAGAGTAAATATATTGGCAGTGTAGTTTTGGCTTTATGCAGTTTACGAACAATACAATCAAAACAAGACATCACTGCATATAGTTTTGTCAATTCTTTTACCCCTCTAAATAGTAAATACAGACGAAAGTAAGTATTGGCAAATTGGGGCTAAGCTTCCCTATGAATGTTGAGTTGAAGACATTTATGGGCCAAGGCCATTTTGGCGGGGGTGGACCAAGAGTGTTTCAGGGGGCAGCTGCTCTCCGGATTTTGAGTTTTGGTGAAAATTTATCGATTCCGAACGATTTTGTCTTCCCAGATTTTTTTTTTGCCCCCCTCTGGACGTTTAATTTGTAATTCGAGTTAAAATTGAAATAAATCTGTTGAATTTTGATTGATAATTAGAATTATAAGTGAGAGCATAAGAAATTACAAATCAAAACATTGGAAAGTATAAGTTAAAGCATTGTTTTTTGTCGAGTACCCAATTGGTTAATGGATTTAAACCCGATTAGGTATTTAAATCCGATTCGATATTTTTTTCGCCCCTGCATTTTGGTTTTTCCGTATAGAACGGAATGAGTCCGCTCTGGACAGATGAAATTAGAGAGCAACCAGAGAGGTTTTTAAGAGAGTCCGAATTTTGAGCTGAAACGAGTCTATTTTGAGCTGCTCTTTTGGTTCTCTTCTTCAAATTGCCTCTTTACTAAGCCTTTCTAGAGTTTTGTTCTCTTCTTCTTGAAATTGTAAGAAAGTGTGTGAAAGAGTGCTATTGTGAGTTCTAATCTCTTGTACTTGTAAGACTCCTTTGATCTAGTGGATTTGTGCCGTGTGCTCCCGTGGTTTTCTCCCGAAAGAGTTTCCACGTATATCTTGTGTCTTCTCTTATTTCTTGTGTTTGCTTGTTTGTTGTTTGGTATCTTGTGTGATTCCTCTATCTCCGTTTGTTTGTGATTTGGTGTATGCACACAAAGTGTTTGAAAAAATTACTCTTAGAAACATTTGTGTGGTACAACCTTGTTATTTTACCTCTTTACCAACAATGAATTTTTTTTTTATTCATTAAAATTGTTAATTTTAAAGAATCATTATTATTTCTTATAAATAAAATTACATTACAATACTTATTCTTTCAGCCACGTCAATCTCAATTTTCTGATTTTATCCTGCCTTGGATAAATTTCAGCAATACATATGATATCCGTGATTAATGCAACACGAGCAATTAAATCATCAAACAAGGGCATGATTCGAGTAGTCCATGCATAGATTTAAAAAAAATATATTGAGAGATGTTATACTAAAGAAAAACCTTTTGGCCCGTCCGAAAATTTGTCAATCATGAGTGAAAAAAACAATATCCATAATTTTTTCAATTTATTTTATCAATTGCCAGTAAAATTTTAGCTTAACTAATTCATGTTAACATGAATATTCAAATTAACACACCTTTTATAATAATGGCTTTGTATATTATAAAATATATATAAATGGACAAAAATATCATTATTCGTATTAAATCAATAAGTATTTTATTTTTATGCTAGACTTAAATTTAAAAAAAATCGTCACAATAAATTTCATATCTTTCTAAATGACTCCCAAGTTGTTGTTTGGATTATTTGTTTTGTTAGTTATCTTGTTAATTATATTTGAATTATTTGTGTTTAGATAAACTCTTACTAGTATATAACTATAACTAAGAAAATTGACTTATCAAACAAGTTATAAATGAGTTGTAAGCCAACTCGAGTTAGCTTTAGAACTCGTTATTATCATTCCAACTCGAGTTGACTCGCTCATTAACTTAATGAGCTGAGCATGAGTTGGAGGCAACTCATTTACAGCTCTAACCGAGCCCATTGCGAACTTAATTCTATAATTAGTTTTAAACAGTAAATTTACACTATTGAAATCGATTTACTCAACGAATAATGTGTGTATATGCAAAATATTTTTAGAATAAATTTAGTATAAAATCAAGTGGTTAAAATTAGAAGGTATATAAATTAATTTTAATGCATTAATTTTTTAATTCATTTTCATATTTTGTATCATTCAAATAATAAATGTGTGATTGGGTTTATTCACGACTCGTGGTTTTTATATAATGTCAAACCTAATTTCTTAATGATTAAAAAAAGTATACTTTAATTAGTTCATGAACAATGCATGCACGGAAACAATGATTAATAATTAACTCATTTAAGTTTCATATTGTTTAAAATGGAAGAAGGTAATAAAATTAAAACACTAAAGTTTTATTTTTATGGAATCAAGTTGGTGCTCCATAATCGCTTATTAATTGTCTATAAAACGTTCTAAAAAATGTACAAGTTATATAAGCATATGTCTATATTCATCACTCAATAGTCTGCCTACGGGCTTGGAATAAAAAAAAGGAAACACTCCATAGTCAAAATATTTGTCTAGAAAAGCTTTACAAGGCATGGGGGCCAAATATCTGAATTCTTCTTCATTTTTATATGCTAAATGCAGGTAGTGGGGTTAGCTATTGTAGTTGAGCACTAAGCCGACATTTTTATTAATATTCAAAGTTAATTACAAATTAATAAATATACCCATAATTTTTGGTTTTTTCGAAAAATGTCCAAACCGGTCAGATTTTGACCAGTTTCCTCTTCCCCCAGAAGCCGACCAGGATTTGACCGGTTTCCTCATTTTTTTTTTTTTTACACCATGGAGAGTCTATTTGATCAACTTTGGACATTAATAAAAAAAAAAAAAATTGAGGAAACCGGTCAGATTGGACATTTTTCGAAAAAATAAGAAATTCTGGGTATATTTATTAATTTGTAATTAACTTTGGATATTAATAAAAATGTCGGAGCACTAAGCTATGTTATTTTAATGGAATAATTTCATTTATAATTTCTAAAATTCGAAATTATATGTTTCTCTGTCTAAAACATAATATACCATATTAATATTTTTTTAAGAAGACATGAGCATTTTTAATTTAGCAAATAGGTATTGGATAATTTACAAATGTGGATCGAGTTAGTTTCATTGAAAAAAAATAACGAATTAGATAAATGTGAGATTTATTATAATTTAAAATGATAACTTAAAATATAAGTAATTTTGAGGTTCTAAGAAATTATACAAGAAAGCCCAGCTTTTTTGTAGTAAAATAGTAAATTTCTTACTTAATCCAGAATTCGAAGTAGAACTTGGTAATGACTATATGCAGTAAAGAAAAATGCGGTTCAATTTTTTCTTTAAAATAGTGGTTGGTACAACATAATAATGTAAATATAGGTGCTAAAAGTCCCGACATTTTTATTAATATCCAAAGTTAATTACAAATTAACAAATATACCCAGAATCAGTGGGTATTTCAAAAAATGTCCAAACCGGCCAGATTCTGATCGGTTTCCTTTTCCCCCAGAAGAAGGCCAGATTCTGGCCGGTTTTCTCAATTTTTTCTTAATATTTTCTGTTTAGATTTTATGTTGTACTATTATTGTTATTTTCGAAATTTGGACATTTTCGAAATTATTTTTATTTAGATTTATGTTCAGAATCTGGCCGGTTTGGACATTTTTTGAAATTTCCACTAAATTCTGGGTATATTTATTAATTTGTAATTAACTTTGGATATTAATAAAAATGTCGGTGATATGGTAGTACACTCCTAAGGTTTACTGGCCAACTATGTTTAAACAGGGGGTGAGCCAAGATGTTTAGTCAGTGTTTTTGTTTAGTGGGGGTGAGCCAAGATGTTTAGTAAAGTGAGCATAAATTTATAATCTTTTGTATTTTAAGTATATTTTTTTTTCTGATAAATGCATATAAAATATAAGTATTTTTTTAAAAACTTTGAGCCAGAGAAGTTATGTGGCTCCGTTACGGATCAAAGTAGAAAAATGATAATGTAAAAACACTGACTAATTGCCAGGACTGTATATAATATACAAAGAGACCCAATATATATATATATATATATATATATATATATAGAGGAGGGTTCAAATGCCTCCATTTTTAAAAACTTTAATAACTCAAAATTTAAAACTTAAAAGTCAAAATAAAACCGTTGGATATGATCTACATCATTTTATCTATGCATGTGTAAAAAATTATCACATTTCAATTTTGTTTTGGTTGTCATCAAGAGCTTGTAAAAAAATGTACTAATGTGGATAATTTCTAGCCATTGATTTTTCAACTTATTGATTCACATAAAAACAAAATCGAAATGTGATAATTTTTTACACATGCATAGATAAAATGATGTAGATCATATCCAACGGTTTTATTTTGACTTTTAAGTTTTAAATTTTGAGTTATTAAAGTTTTTAAAAATGGAGGCATGGTGGAGGCATGAAAAATGGAGGCATTTGAACCCTCCTCATATATATATATATATATATTGTACGAAAATGTACAGTAGATAAGAAAAAAAATTTAAACATAGTTGGCCAGTAAACCTTAGGAGTGTACTACCATATCATCGATATTTTTATTAATATCCAAAGTTAATTACAAATAAATAAATATACCCAGAATTAGTGGCGAAAAATATCCAAATCGGCCAGATTCTGAACAGAAATCTAAACAGAAAATAATTTCGAAAATGTCCAAATTTCAAAAATAACAATAATAGTACAACATAAAAAAAATTAGGAGACCGGCCAGATTATGGCCGGCTTCTTGGGGAAAAGGAAACCGGCCAGAATCTGACCGGTTTGGACATTTTTGGAAATACCCACTAATTCTGGGTATATTTATTAATTTGTAATTAACTTTGGATATTAATAAAAATGTCGGCTAAAAGTCCTAGCACAATTTTCATGTCAATATCATTGAAATGGACAATCATATTGGAATATTTAACAAATTATATATACACACATGATTGATGAGTGTGAGTTGAGATATAAGCCAGAGTGACTCACCGACCTTAAATTTGACACAATTTTTATTTTCAAATAAAAATTTACCAATATTTTAATTTCAAATATTTATAAATATTTTTATATGAATTTTATACCTGTATTATTCTATAAAAGATATTATAACAACTATTAAATCAAAATTTTAATTCTCAATTTTTACGGAATATCATTGCCAGTCGTATTTTTTTTTTAAATTAAAGGTACAATATACGCACAATTAAAAAAAATATTGTAAGGAATTGATCCGGATTCTGATCGATCCGATTCAAAAGTCAAAAATGTGTATTTTGATTTGATGCAAGTGGGAGGAATTAGTGAGAGATGTCTATGTAACTTCATTTTAAAATAATTTGCGTTGGAATATAAACAATATCATACATTCTATGGCCTATAGATTTGATGAGGAGGGCTCTACTGCCGTATTGATTTAGTGTTCCAATTAGGTTTCGTATCCTTATATTCGTTTTCACTGTCCAGAAGAGTCAATTCGTACCGCTCAACATGATCTCCATAAAATATATTTGGAGATCAAATTTTATATATTTTGAAAATTATTTACTATCTTGTAGATAAATACAAAATCACTATTTTTTATGATCCAGAATCTTCTAGAAAATAGTGATTAGTATCTATCTAAAATATAGCAAGATATTTTCAAAAAATATAAAATTTGGTCTTCAAACACATTTTAATATGGAGATCATGTTGAGCAGTTCGTATCATCCTGTTTGGACTTTAAAAACGAAAGGATGTAAGACATAATTGAAGTACAAAAACAATAGAACATTTGAGCCCTCCTCAATCCTCATATTTGATTACGTAGATTTTCATTATATATCAATATCATACATTCTATAACCTATTTTGATTTTGATTTATGAACTAAAAGAATGGAAGGTACATACAGTTATATAGGGGTGAAAACGGGTTGGATATTATCCTACTGAATTCGGATCCGTATTCGAAAATTAGATATATATATATCCGATATCTGAATATCCGTGTGGATAGTGTACGGATATGGTTTTGAATTTTAATTATCCATATCCGAATAGTAGATATATATCATCTCCGAATAGTAGATATATACATTTTGAGTGAGGCTATGGTGCTATGCATAGCACGGATGGCTAGTGTACTACGGCTCAATATGGTACTTTTTAAAATCCTAACGGTCGATCCGAACCGTTCAATGTGATAACCATATGAATATGTACTTGCAAACTAAATTTTATATTTTTTTGAATTTGTTTACTGTTTTTTTAGATAGGTAGAATTTTGATGGTCCAGAATTTTCATAAAACACTGATTTTTCTACCTATCTAAAAAAATAGTAAAAAAATTCAAAAAAAATATAAAATTTAGTTTGCAAGTACATATTCATATGAATATCACATTGAACGGTTCGGATCGACCGTTAGAATTTTAAAAAGTACCATATTGAGCCGTAGTACACTAGTCATCCGTGCTATGCATAGCACCATAGCCTCACTCATACATTTTAATATATATTATAAAAATATTTATGTATATATCTACGGATATCATATCCGTATATATCCGTCTAATATCCAATCCGTATCTGTATCAAGAAAAAAAAAACGGATACAAATATGATGTTCACCCCTACAGATCCGTATCCGATCCGTTTTCACCCCTACAGTTATATCTTTAATGGTACAAGTAAAACATTTAAATTTCATAAGAGTACATTGAACAAGCCATCTGATCAACATCAGTTATCCAAAATAATACCAGCAGAAAAAGGGACCGCAACATAGTAGGAATTCATATCACCTAAGGCGCCTCACACTTTGTGGTCCGTTTATACATATTGATACGAATCTTTAAAGGAACTTTTATGCATTAAAGATTTAAATTCAAAGGTGAGATAATGCACACAGCTTCTAATCCGGACTGAACGCATCAGCTGATCAGCCCCACAGCTTCAAACCATTGGATCATGCACCCATGAATTTTCATGCCACGTGTCAACGTTCCATTGGGAGAGGTATATTGGGTGTGTGTTTTTTTTTTTTTTTGCCAAATCGATTTTTACTTCTGAAAATCGGGGTTTGTGCTGGTACTACTTTGTCCTTTGTGGCTGATCACTTATGTGTGTTGAACAACATTTGACCCATCACTTTCAGAAAGCTACTCATTCCACAGTTGGCCACAAACTTTTGAATCATCATTCTCAGAGAAGATAAGGTATAAATGATAAATCAGAACCGTTCAAGCAGAAGATCGAAAGGCTCAGACAGCCTCAATTCAACATGTTTTCTTTGACATGGCGTGTCTAAAACATGTTGATGCGGGCCCCGGCGCGTGTCTTTTGCGCCGTTCAACACGTTCTACTTAATGTTGATCATACTTTGCTGTTGACAAAAATCGAAGAAAATGACAAGAATAATTGAACTGTTTGATCGGTACTCGCCTAGTCGGTACTCGGTACTCGGTAGTGAAGGAAGTTAGTAAGACAGCCATAACCATCGATTCCATCAGTACTATACGTCATATTACATCCGTATTGGTCACGGTGATTCGCATATCGTGTTCATTCGCTTAATATAACGTTTTTTTCTCTTCAATTGAAAATAGTACATCATGGAACGTCAAGTAAACTGATTCAATTAATTTTTTTCAACATTATTTTTTCATTTTAATTTATTTTGCAACAGTTTTCTTATATTTTTAACATTTTATTTTCTTATTATTTTTGAAAAACTAACAAAAATAAAAATAATATTTTAATCACGTCATTTGAAAAAAATTATATGCCGTAACGTGACCAAATCACGTCATATTTTTTTTTTCACTATCGATATGTACTTTGCATGAATCTTAACTTAATCGGACGGGCTAAAATGAAAAGCCGATGTTGTCTTTGATTGTCATCAAATACGGGGAGTATAGATATGCACTATCTATGTTGTATGCAGTACTTGAGTTTATATGCACTGTATATGCTATATGTTGTATGCATTTTATTATTATTAGAGCATCTACATCCCAATAACTTAAGGGCTTGTTCGGCAATCTGATAATTTTGTGAGAATGAGAATTTTTAATATGAGAATGAAAATTTTAATTTGTTAAATTCAAAGTTCTGTAACCCATAGAAATTTTTAGAATACAAGTGTTCGGCAAATGCATGAAAAAATTGTTAGGATGTTAATTTTTTTTCTTTTTATAAAAGATGTAATACTAAAATATAATTTGAAGTTATTATTAGTCTTGTGTTTTAAATTTTGTATCAATGTATTTTAAACTATTTTAGCTTAATCACAATTTAAATACTTATTATTTTCTTCTTTTCATTAGTGATTTTTTTATCGTTCAAATTAAATTAAAAAAAAAAAGGAACACTAGACCACAATATTTTTTTTTTCCTTTTTATAGGTTACACATGATGAAATAAAGGGCTAGTAGTATATGTCAAAAATAAATAAAAACTCATTAAACTCTAATCGTATGATCAAGATTTAAAAATTCGATGTGTAGGATAAGAAATTAACATCATCGCCTTCCACAAAATAAGTTGTGATTTCAAATCTAAGACAACAAAAAAAATAATATTTAACCCAGTTTAGAAAATTCAAAAGAATTTTGGTCGGACCATTTGACGAAATTGTGACAGCTATTGATATGCAATTAGGGTCATCAAAGAGAAAAGGCATTATTTTGTAACGATCAGTCAAAATTATTGAAGCAACTCCCTCTAACCGCCAAATGGGAAAAAAAACGGAGCTCTGACCAAATTTTTTTTTTCCAATGCATACTCACAGTCAAAAGAGAAAAGGTAGCAATTTGGGAATTTAATTGGATAAAATATCCTGGTGTCGAACGCTTTTAAAGTAAAAATACCAATATGTTACTTTTACCTTAAAAACGCGTGAGACTACCGTCGCTCTAAATGAGTTTTTAAATAATTATTAATTACTTTTTAGAATTTAAGATCTTTAAAGTTTCTAACTCTCATATACATGAAATTAATTTTAAAGTTCCTATTAAGCTACGTCAGCAATAAATTAAAAAGGAGAAATAATTTGAACTAATTATTTAACTAGTGAGGAGTTTATAAACAGTTTCATAATAATAAATTTTCTTGTATAGTTTCTAACTAAGAAACTCTCCCACATACATGAAATAAGATTAATTAGAAACTACCACATCATATTAGAAACTCTCATAATACCAGAGATGTAGATACTCTTATGAAGATGATGATGATGATGATGAGTGAGGCTATGATGATATGTATATTACGAATCGTCTTGTGCTATAAACTTATACTTTTATTTTTAAAATTCAAAGAGCTAATCTCAATCATTAAACATAATTTTCATATAAAAATATACTTGAAGATCAAATTTGATAAGTTTTATTTACTATTTTTTATATAGTTAGAAAATCAATTGATCATGGTATATTTTTTCTCCCCGAAATCAAACTTGGATGCGGCTTCTTACTCCAACATTCAAGTCAATTTGGAGTGATGTTTTATCTATCTAAATAGATCGCAAAAATAATTTTAATAAAATAATAATTTCTAATTAGATTTTAATATGAAGATCATATTTAATAGTTTAAATTAATTATTTAAACTTTTAAAATAAAAAATATGAGTTCATAGCACGACTCAATATGCATCCAATTTGGCAAGGCAATATCTATATCCTCACTCATATCGAGTCCAAGGGCGGATTGATTCACATAGGGGTCAATTGACCTCAATTATTTTGAAAATTTTCATACATATGTGTGATTTTTATATAGTTTTAACTAAAATATTACGAATACTGTAAAATTGATCTCCATTCATAATATGAAAATTTTATACAATAGACTCCATTCGTATGTGACCTCTGTAATTTGAAGTCGTACTCCATTCCTAATCTAAGTTAATATGCATCCAATTTGCCCGGGCAATATCTACATCCTACTCATGTCTACAGAGTCAATCTGCATCCAGTTCGGCCAGGCAATATCTATATTAGATATATAACCTGGACGAATGGTCTACAGATGAACAGTACTGCTACAGTGCTAGCTACAGTGAATTAATTATTACTATTATTTTTCTAAAAAAGAATTAATTATTATTATTCTCCTCGTCAAAAGATGCATAGAAGTGGTAGGCAATATCCAAACGTAGGGGTGTTCATTGGGTCCGGTTTAGTCAGTTTTGAACCGAACCGAATTAGTTTGGATCAAACGGTTTGGTTTTTTCGGTTTAATGGTTCGGTTCGGTTTATTTTTTAAAACCGAATTATAATTTCGGTTCGGTTCGGTTTGAAAATTTTGAAAACCAAAATAACCGAACCGACCGAAATTTTATATATTATGAATTTGGTCCGGACCGCCCCGGTTTATTTCTTAATCGCAATTAAATACTTCGGTTTATTTCTTAATATTCCGGTTTATTTCTTAATATCCCGATTTATTTTTTAATACCTCGGTTTATTTCTGAATATACTTCGGTTTATTATAAATCAATTGCTTTAAATAAAAAATTAATATATTTCGGTTTGAACCGAACAAACCGAAATAAAACTTTGGTTCGGTTCGGTTCGGTTGCAATGCTAAATCGGTTCGGTTTGGTTTTATTTTTGAAACTGAATTATAAATTTGGTTTGCCTAGTTCGGTTCGGTTTCAACCTAACCGAACCGATGAACACCCCTATCCAAACGACCGCACTCCACATTTCATTTTTTCTTTTCCTTTTTGTTTGATAAATTGGCAAGGCGGCATCCCACAATTCACACCATATGCCGACATTTTTATTAATATCCAAAGTTAATTACAAATTAATTATTATACTCACGTTTTCGACTCTCTTTTTTAGAGATATTATAAAGAGCAAGATAATAAAATTCAAATTTTTTGTTTAAATTATTTGTTAGATTACTTTTTTTGATTTATAATTAGCATATTTATACTAAAACACACTAGATTACTGGAAATTATGTTGAATTACACTATATTACAATAAATTATGTTGAATTACGCTAATTACAATAACTTCGCTAATTATCCTGAAATACGGTAAATTACACTAAACTACGCAAAATTACGCTAAAGTAGATCGATTTTGTGCCATCTTTCATGAAACATCAAAAATAGTAAAAATATTTCTAAAATAGTAAAAATTGGTATTCTACAAGTTCATAATGTAACATTTACTGAGCTACTTAGATTGAATAATAGAAATGAAAATCTTAATCGGAAACTTCAACTCAAGTTTTGAGGCTCTTCCCTTTATTTTTTGCAATTCTGAATTTTGAAATCAGGCATAGCCCAGCATAGCCAGCACGGACGCATGCGTCTTTTCGCAAGCTTTCTGAAAAGTGGTCATTTGCTGAAATAGAACACTCAAGCGTCGTTTTAAGGCCGTTTGAAGTTTCGTCATCGTTTTTCGCTTTTTCAGTAAAGATATCGTCCCCATTCATATGTAATTTAGCGTAATTTACCGTATTTTAGCGTAATGCAATGTAATTTAGTATAATTTAACTTAATATAGTGTAATTCAACATAATTTTGTTGAGTATTTTAGGTATAGTGTTTTTATACTATTTTAACTTTTAATATTTATAAACATTTGTACCCAATGAATAGGTTAGTTGCAAGCGCACAACCTATCGATTGTAGTATTTAGGTATCGATCCGCAGGGAGATAGGGAAATACCAATTTTCAATAAAGAAAACTACTTCTAAAACAAAACAATAAAAGTAAAAGGGGGGTTTTGTGTAATTTCATTTTTGAAGGAAAATTAAAGTAAATTAAAAGTTCAAGTTCGTAACAAAAAGTAATAAAAGTCGGGTGAAAATCAAGTTTGAGAAGTCTAGGGGTATTCGGTCCACAATCCCTTGCTAATTCTATCTACTCAGTTTGTTTAAATTCATGTTTGATTATGACGAGGTTTCTAACCAATGTTAGCCTTTGGAACAAATATTAATACAAATACTTTGGGTGGATGGATTAATGTTCCTCGAATTCTAGGGCTGTCACTAACCTAGAGGGATATTTAAGTCACATGCTTCAAAGTATATATCGATATTTGTTCTAAGGTGTCCTAATTAGGTTTTGACTTCACGATTAAGTCCTTCACCAAACCCTAACCTTAATTTCTGTAGTTCCGGGTTGGATATCAAAGTACGGTCGCTTCTAATCCAATTCCTAAGGTATTTGCGATCACAATTTGCACTATCCTATATGATCCTAATCTACTTTTCATCAAAAAGACTTAAGCGGGATAACTACAATTCAAGCACAACAATTTGTGCTATCCTATATGATCCTAATCTACTTTGGGTCTAAAAGATCAAAGCGGGATAACTACAATTCAAGCACAAATCATGGAATATCACAAATAATAAATCACAGAAATTAACATCAAATCAAACAATCATAATAAAAACTAAAATCCGAGTAAAATAGAATTAAACAAGTTCATGCTACATGACCTAAACCCCTAGAGAGAAACTAGCCTCTCATAGAGAAGCAAGCATCCACAAGAAAATACAAGATAAACATGGTAAAAACTGAGAAAATACGTAAGAGAAAAGAATACAACCAATCTCCTAGTTCCTGCCCAAGTTCTTCCCTTGTCGCTCAAGCAAAACCTCGACTTCTTCCTTCTCTTCCTTCGCAACTTTGATCACCGCTGGAAAGTGGAGCAGAATAACTTCAATTGAGCAATGGTGAGCCGTCCTCCTTTCTCCTGTGGTCTCCTTAGCCTTATATAATATTTTCTGAACTTGGAGATCAAGTCGTTTTATTTTCGGCGCCCACTAACTTAGTAATTTTCTGAACTTGGAGATCAAGTTGCTATATTTTCAGCACCCACTAAGTCTACTAACTTCTATATTTCTAATTCTGTGATTATAACTTGGAGACCAAGTTATTCTAATTTTGGTGCCCACTAAGCCCGCCAACTTTCCATATTTAGCAGTTTTTCAGGCTGATGCGGCCATTGATGCGGTTGTACAGAATTATATATTCCGAATTTGGATTTTTTTCCTTCATGAAAGTTGTAGATCTTTTTGTCCTGGTTCCGTCAAGCTTTGAATCACCCAAATCAGAGTTTGTATGACCAAGATATGGCCAAAATACGAACTGTGTGTCGCTGAGTGCGGATCGAGTGCGGCCCGAGTGCGTCCGCACTGCGCTCGGACTTTTCTGTTTTCTGTGTCTGATGGCTGAGTGCGTCCGCACTCTAAGTCAGTGCGTCCGCATTTATTTTCTCTGCTGCTGGATTTCTTCTGGAAAATCTGGCTAAGTAGAAAGTGCGTCCGCATTCCGCTCGGTCATTTCCTCTGTGTCTTGCTTTTTCTCCTAAGTGACGAGTGCGGCCGCACTCTGGGGCTGTGCGTCCGCACTTTGCTCTGTTTTCCCTGTTTTGCTCTGAAATTCAAACGGCATAACTCATGATCCGTAACTCTGTTTTCAGTGTTCTACCACTTTTCGAAAGCTTGTGAGAAGATCTACAATTTGCTCCATTTCCTGTAACTTAAATAGACTTTGGCAGTAACTTGATTCTTGGATATATTTCATTCTATTCTCTACTAAAATACAAGATATTTGGTGCTATTATGTGGTAAAAATCAGACCGAACATGTATATAATTTAGGCCTATCAAATTTCAAGTAATTTAGCGTATTTTAGTATAATTATATCAAAAGAAGTAATCTAATAAATAATTTAAACAAAAAATTCAAATTGTCAGTGTTAGATTTCATTATCTTGATCTTCATAGTGTCTCTAAAAAAAATAGAAAACCGGTCATAAAATGGCCGACTTCTAGGGAGAGGAAACCGGCCATTTTGTGACCAGTTTGGACATTTTTGTCAAAAGTCAGAAAACATGGGTATAATAATTAATTTGTAATTAACTTTGGATATTAATAAAATTGTCGGCACCATATGTCAAGAATTAGGATCACATTAAATTACTGTAAAAATATTTGCTTTGAAATCAGGTAACGTAAGCCGCGTAGATGAGAATTTTTTGTCAATAAAATATATTAAAAAAAAGAGAAATAGAAAGAGTATTAATAAATTTCTATTAATAGAAAGATCAGTAAAGAATTTTATCAATCCAAACTAGTTTCTATTTTTTTAATTTGATATTTCTCTATTAAAATACAAAACGTTTTATAAAATAAATAAAGTATTTTAGAATTTAGATATATAAAAAAAGACTCTATCTATTTATATATATATATGAGATGGGCTAACTTGCTTTGGGAATTAAAGAGGGTGTACTTCACGCTCAAATCTTCATTTTCAAAGTTCAAATAGTCGATTCGAACCTTTCAACATGATCTTCATATTAAAATGTGCTTGGAGTCCAATATTACATTTTTTTTGGAAATTTTGTACTATTTGTTTATAATTTTTGAAAATCACAGCTTTTCATTAAATAAAAAATAAAAAAATAAATCAGAAAAACACTGATTTCAAAAATACAAAAAAATAGTACAAAATTTCCAAATATATATATATGAGTCCTGACTAAATTGCTTCCGGAAGCACTTTGACCAAAAAGCTTATGGGTCAAATTAGCCGTTTGATGTTCGAAACGTCGAACTAAATAGCTCAATAAATTGCTTATATAATAAATATGTAGCATACCTATTTTTACTATTTTTGAAAAATTTTAACTACTTTTTATGATTTTTCAAAGTTGAATTTTTTTACCTAAAAATAAAAGTATTTTTAAGTCAAAGATATCATATTTTAAAAATCATAAAAAATAGTTAAAAATCCAAAATCGTAAAATCGGTATTCTACATGTTTATTATATAACCAATTTATTGAGCTACTTAGATCGACGTTTCGAATATCAAATATTAAAATTTGACCCCGTAAGCACTTCGGTCGAAGTACTTCCAGAAGTAATTTAGCCGGACTCATATATATATATATATATATAGAGAGAGAGAGAGAGAGGTTGACTAATATCAAAACATTTGTTCCAGAGCCGTGGAATAACCAATTGGTTTCTGATTTTCAAAAGCCAAACGGTCGATCCAAACTGTTAAATGTGATCTCTATATTAAAATATGTTTGAAGACCAAATTTTATATTTTTTGAAATTTTTTTACTATTTATTAAGCCAATTTTAAAATCGCTGATTTTAATAAACATTGAAAAATTTCTAATCATTAAAAACGGTGATTTTAAAACAGACTTACCAAATAGTAAAAAATTTCTAAAAAATGTAAAATTAGTCTCCAAACACATTTTATTATAAATTGAATGTGAACGGTTTGAATCGACCATTTGAATTTTGAAAATATAAAAACCGAAGTATTTGTTCCACGACCCAGGAAACGTTTGATATTAGCCAACCTCTATCTATCTATATATAATATATAATAAAAAAAAGCTAATTTGGATCTACAGAATTCCTACCTATTATTCTAAAATCTGTTAATACTTTTATATGTATATTTTTAATATTTTCTGTAGGAAAAAAATCACCGCGTGGACGAAGTCTTTTGACCTTTCCGGTCAAAGGCTCAAAGCATATGATAATAATTATCTAAGCCCAAAAAACACCACATAAGGAAAGCAATAAAAATATATGCCCAGCTGCTTTTCTTGATTATGACGTCAATTGGCGCAGTTACGCCGCTACAATTTGCCACCCATTTTTTAGGAACTTTCAAACTCAAATGAAATTCACGTCTAATGTCATATACCTCCAATATAGATCATCCGAACTGATATATATAATTGATAAAAAGTTGCGAACCATCCAACTTTTATTTATTATGATTAAGCTTTTTATTTGAGATGAATTACATATTATAATTATATTGAGTGAGGTTGTGGTACTATGTATAATGCATATTGATCTGTATTATGAATTAATATTTTTATTTTTGAAGTCCAAACTGTCGATCTAAACCATTCAACATGATCTTTGCATGAAAATGTACTTGTTGATCAAATTTTACATCTTTTTGGAACTTTCTACTATTTTTTTAAATAGGTAGAAAATCACTTAATCTGATTCTAAACCATTCAAAAATAGTGATTTTCTATTAAAAAAAATTTAAAAATATAAAATTTAGTTTACAAGTACATTTTCATATAAAGATCATCATGTCAAAAAATTCAGATCAGCTGTTTATATTTTAAAAATGAAAATATTAAATTCATAATACGGACAAATCTACAGTATGCATATTACCATGGCCTCACTTGTGATATTTTCATGCTAACATGACTAGTGGGACGAAACTAAAAATATTCAACGTTGTGTTGGTCCTTCGTTACTTTTATAGATATCAATAATTTTTACTTGATCCATTCTACTTAAACAAAGTTTTCTATATTACCATTTATTCAATAATATGTTAGTCGTGAAATGAATTTTTATAAATTGATTCCAACAAATTATTTTGAAAAAAAATGTATGAGACTTCGCTTTCAAAACTTATGCTATTACATACGTTACAAAACAACAATCATATATATACATGTTATGTTATATTGTTATTAGTATTAATATTGTAGCTTTTATTATATTAAATTTAGAAGAAGAAAATTTTGACTTGTTAAACAATGTATTCAATTATTTCAGCATAAAAATTTAGTAGAAAAAAGAATAAAGTTCAGTATTTTTCTAGAAAAGTCCGTGATGTCATATATATACCAATTATTATCCACATAAACACATGCCACTGGCTCTTGGGATGCAAGTTGGGGAAAGATAAAAAGAGAATAAGCAACAAAAAATAAGCAAACATTGTTTCTCTCCCCCCCACTATATAAAGGGCAAGAAACCTGCCTCATCCATCAGACCAAATCCCTACTTTCAAACGGGAAGAAGAAAAAATAACTCTAGCCATGGCGTTTCTTCTTCTCTCCATGCAAACCCTAAACTATGTCATAGGATCCATAATTCTCTTCCTCATGTGTACCCTTATCTCCATTATCCTTTGGTTTTCACCTCTGAAAATAAAATTTAAGCTCCAAAGAAATGGCCTCAATGGCCCTTCTCCAAAATTTCCCTTTGGAAACTTATTCGAAATGAGAAAAAATATGCCACCTCTGTTCCTTATCCAACTTCAGGAGTATCTCATGATATTCATGCAGCTGCCTTTCCGTACTTCGCTTGCTGGAGAAAATCCTTTGGTACTTAAATTTGAAAAAAAAAAATTATGACCAAGTTACAATTTTAGAATTTACATATTACAAGTACTTTGATCGCTGTTTTTCTGTTTTTTTCTTCTTCATAAGATGGTATATTGAGAAAGCACCATATGTGCTCTTGATTTATTAATTTTATATTCAGTATAATACTGTTTGCATTAATTATGGATATGTTACATGATATAATAGCACATGGCGCATCAAACCTTGTATATGCTCTTCAGTAACCTGAATTATAAAGTTAATATTTATGAATTATGCATATCGATTATACAGACGTAGAACATAGGTAACAAGGTGGCAAACTAATTAATTATTTGACAAGTTTATGATATTTTATGTTATTTCTCGCAGGAAACGTGTTCGTTTACTGGCTTGGGACTGAACCCTTTTTGTACATAGCAGACCCTGTGTTCCTTAAACAGGTAACCTCAGGTATCCTCGGCAAGCAATGGGGAAAACCGAATGTGTTCAAGCATGATCGAAAGCCAATGTTTGGCAATGGCCTACTAATGGTTGAGGGAAATGATTGGACTCACCATCGGCACGTCATTTCCCCAGCATTCTCGATGACGAATCTAAATGTAAGCATTTGATATTTATTTTTTATGAACATATATTGATCGATCTCTGAGTATTTTGTTTGTTAATTAGTTTGTTGTACTTTCAGACCGAGTTTGTATCTATAGAGTAAATGATATGGTGAAAGTTCAGTTGCTCCAGCGTATTAAAGAATTAAATAAATAATAAGCAATAGTTAGTTCATCATTATTTAAGCAATGAAGTATGTAATGTAGTGTAAGAGTTGTTTATAATTTTTTCTTCAATGACGATTCTGTTAAGATAGAGTTCGTAAATTCACAGTCAACTTTTCTAATTCGAAGACAAAGGAACGATATTTTATTAACTGTATGATCGTGGTTTATGCGTGGCAATTTCAGTCGATGATAGGCTTAATGGAAAAGACCACAAGCAAGATGCTCAACCGATGGATCAACCTGGTTCAATCTGGCCAAGGCGAGATAGACATAGAAAAAGATGTCACTGAGAACGCTGCAGAGATCATTGCAAAAGCAAGCTTCGGCATCAATGAAGAGCACGGCAAAAAGGTCTACGAAAAACTCCGATCCATGCAAGCGATGTTATTCAAAACCAACCGCCTCGTAGGAGTCCCCTTAGTAAATTCCTAAACCCGAAACCAGTCGTACAATGCATGGAAAATTAGGGAAAGAAATCGATGAACTCCTCCTCGCAGTCATCGAGTCGAGAAGGCAGCGAGGATCGCAGGATGCAGTGCAACAGCAGACCGACTTGCTTGGTCTAATGCTGGCTGGAGACGACAAAAGGCGATGCAGGAGAGACGTCTGACTACGAAAGAGCTTGTAGATGAGTGCAAGACATTCTTTTTTGGGGGGCATGAGACGACCGCTCTGGCATTGTCATGGACACTACTTATGTTGGCACTTCATCCCGAATGGCAGTCGACGCTGCGAGCGGAGGTCATGGAGGCAACTCCAAGTGGTGAACTAACTTTAGATGTGCTCTCAAGACTGACTAAGGTATGTATAGCTGCTCAACAGAAACATTAATTTGATGTTTTACACTAAATTAATTAAGTCAGAATTTTTATTTATATATATTTTTTATGAAAGGGTTCTGATCATTTCTTGAATGTTATTTTTGAGAATTAAATATGCGTCTCTCCAAAAATGAAATCCTACGATGTTTTGTGGTGATATATATATATATATATATATATAATATATATATCTATAATTATCCGTCATAAAATATTGCAAATGCTTACACAGTCTGCTAAACTTCCGCTTGGTACACTCACAGTTTTATTCACATGGCAGACCTCTCTGTATTACAGTATATATATGGTTACGGATTTGCAAAATAGATTTCATATTATTATTTTTTGAGCGCATATACATTACACAAAATGGCTGTCAAGTATAACAAAAATACTTTATTATATGGAATATTAAAATGGGTCCCATGATCCCCACTGAGGTTGTTGATACTATTGATCTTTCGACAATTAGTATGTTCTTTTTAATTTACTTATCATGGCTGACTGGCAAGTCTATCTCCATAGGTGCGTACGTAGTAGTTAGATCAATTGGAATTGTCTTTGTCTTTTTTTATTGCGTGTTAAAGGGTGTTTGTCTAAATTCGGTCTAAAAATAATATCAAATATATCTTGATTAATTCAAACCTAACAACCTATAATAGATAAATTAATGGGAAAATAATACATATCTGGTCAAAGGGAATCCGGTCACAACACTAAAAGTAAAGGTGGAGAACAAAAATTACTTTAACTTTAAGCTGGTCGAATTTTCACACCAGTTCCCATATAGTCGTAAAGGTTTGTAGTAGTTAAGGATTCCATCAATTTCCTTTGATCCGTGCTTAGAA